>VYZT01062659.1:0-10290 GCA_013400735.1 Pomatostomus ruficeps | reverse complement strand
GAATGTATGAGGAGGAAAAAGGATCCCGTTCTTTTCTTCTCGTTCTTGTGTTTTCTACTATCATATTTCCTGTACTGCAGTGGTCAACATCTTCTCCAGAGCATGCAGTGACTGTCAGGAGTTCAGTTTTCATCCAGTATTTCTCTGAGGTGCTCCAATCCAGCCTGAAAATAAAAAACCGTTATGAGCACTTATGACCATCAAGAGATCTGTTCTTATTCTCTGCCAAAAAAAAAGTTAAATTACAAATAAATTCTTTCAAGAGAATCTGAAGTACATTTAGCAGACTGCTATCAGCAATTCTCTGAAGAAGGTGAAGAATCAGAAAATTTCCCATGAGTTCAGGCTGTTTCCCTGGAAAGGTGTCAAAGACTGAACCTGAGAGAGAGTCTGTGGGAGTTCAGCTGTGTCACACTCCTTATTTCCAGAACTAATTCTGCTATTTACATATGGCTATTCTCTGAGGAAAATAAACCTTTCCGTGCTTTTTTCATCCATCGTGCCTCACTCCAGGAGCTGCTTTTGTTTCATCCTCCACAATCTTATTAACAAAGATGCAAGGCAACATAAAAACAGCCAGGATGAAGGTCCTTGCAGTCCAGTAGCCCTTCTCCAGTAATGGCATGAGCAGGCTATGGAGAAATAAGAACCAAGCAAGCAAATAACATCCTTCCCTTAATGATGTCCCTGAAAATGACTTCTTGCAGATGAGGCAACTTCTTGAGCCTCCTGTTGGCCCCACAGTCATTGCATTTTTGGACCAGGAGTGCTGGAGACGTTTTTTTCTCCCCTTCTTTATTTGCTCTAACTTCTTTCACACTCAGATTATATCCCCTCTTCTTGTGGTTATGGGTTTTCCTTTGTCTTATGGATATTTTTCATGTTCCCCTCAGCTATAATTTGGCAAGGGCAAGTGAAACAGCTTCTTCTAACTGCTGCTTAGGATGAGCAAATCCTTCTGGGACAGTTCAAGATAATCACTGAAGTTATGGGTCTCCCACTGATCATGAGACCTTTGGCTCAACAACTGTCCTACAGGTAGAGTTTACCCTCCTTTTCATCACTCCATAATAACGTTTAGTATTCAACATTTAAATTATTAGATGCCAAATGCAATCTCTGTGATAGATACAATCTCTCTTTTTCTCTACTCGATCATCTGGTGAGGTTGTCTTAGGGGACTGATGATGTATCTTGGGAAAATCCATTGGGAAGGATACATTCCTAATTGTTTCAGAGAGTATTTTTTCCCCATCTTTAGATATTGGTTCTCCTGTTTGACTTGTCTTGTATCACAACCCCGTATCTAATGTCTCAGTAATGTTTCTTGCAGTCAAAGCTTCTTAATCTTCTGCTTTTAGTCAGCCTGGTACCTGTTACGATCCGGTTTAAACCCAGAGGAGCAGGGAAAGCTCAGTCTCTGTGTATAAAATGGAAAGAACTTTGAAGGTTCAAAATATGCCCGAAAAACATGATTAAAACCAAATAAGGTTAGATCTCGGTGCCAAAAAATTGATATATTTTATTTACTAGTAAAAGAGGCAAAGAAGAAAGAAAGAAAGAAAGAAAGAAAGAAAGAAAGAAAGAAAGAAAGAAAGAAAGAAAGAAAGAAAGAAAGAAAGAAAGAAAGAAAGAAAGAAAGAAAGAAAGAAAGAAAGAAAGAAAGAAAGAAAGAAGGAAAGAAAGAAGGAAGGAAGGTGTGTGGGGGGGATAGGGGGCCAGGGAGAATGACAGTGGTTAGGTGGAAGCGTATCACCCTTTCTAAGGGTACAATTTGCATACGGGTGTATCTTTGTTTCTGGGGATCTTGTAGATATAAAAAGCACTATTTTTCCAATGGCAGTAACATCAGTTTAGGCTCTGGTGGTATTAAACTCTCAGAAGGTGACATTAAACTTTTTACACTCATAAACAAAATCCAAGTTGCCTCCTCTGAACAGAATCACTTTTATGATTTTTAGTACCCAAAATCTGCTGCCCTGTGGTTTAGGTGCTGCTGCTGTTCCTCCAGTAGTCCTCTTGAACCTATCCATGAGGAAACTGAATTCTACATCTGATGAGAGATGGTCAGAGGGTGTCAGGAGCAGGGCTGCTCAGCTGATTTAACAGGGAAAAAACCCACTTTTTTCAAGATTTGCATCACATGAGAAACAGCCATTGTTTTCCTAGTGTCCAAGGAAGGTTGGTACTGCGTTCTTGTCCCGTGGGCGGGCCCTTCACCACCACCATCCACTGTGCTGGCTCACTGCTTCCTGCAGGCTGGTTGGCTTCATGGGTTTTGGAGTTTAGGTGTTTACTGGCAGTTCCTGCACAGACACAGCAGTGCCCATGCGCCTGGCCTGCTGCAGGGACCTGCTGGCGCTGGGGCTGGCGTGCTGTCACCTGTGGCCATGCAGGAGGGACATTACCCTGCTTATGGGCCCAGTGTCACAGACGGTTCTTCCTTTTTTGGACACGGCCTATCCAATACTGAGAGAACTTTGTGGCTTCTGATGTCTGCTTGGTTAAACGGCATTTATTAATTTATTATCCTGTGTGGATGCTCTCCACGAACAGCCTCTGAGGTGCATATCCCACAGCTGTGCCTTGCACAAAACACATGTGAAGCCCTCAGCTGGTGGAACATAAGGGGAAAAGTAAACAGAGACGACTTCCAAACTAAAAACTTTAACCGCCTCAGAAAAATGCAGTAAGTTTATGCTCATTCCTTTGAATCACCTTATTTTAAGCCTAGCATTGGTACAGACATGTCCTGTAGGACCATAAATCAGAGCAGCTGTCCCTTTGCCAGCACAAGATGGATGCCTGCTTCATTTTAAGGACTATTCAGACTGTGCTGAGGCTCTGAAAAGCAGCGTGGAAGTGCAGGGCTAGCAAGGTGCAGCGCTGAGGGTGGATCAGCTGGGTCTCTTTGTCCCACAGAGCAGGAATCCACCAGCAGCTGCCTTGTCTGCCTGGTCCTGGAGGGACTTCCAGGCTGTGGCAATGCTGCTCCATAGCTTGTTTAGTGTCTCTTCTGGAGCATCACTCACCCAGTAACTATTCCTTGGTGCTTTCCCTGCAATTATCTTGGGTTCCTGGACCCTGTATCATCACTAGGATAAATAAACGCTTTGTAGCTGTCTTTCCACAAATCTGAGCCTTTGCTGAGATGCCAGCTAAACTTTTCCCGGGGCTGTGCGAGTTCCCTGATAAGATCCCACATAATATGCTGGGGAATTATGTGTGGCAGGTTCATTCCTCACCCATGAAATGAAATTAGTGGTTGTTTCACAACGTAGAAAATAACAGAGAAAATATTCCAGTGGGTGGCAGGGAATGGTGCTGAATCACTGGGTGTTAAGCAATGCAGAACAAAGCAAACAAGGATTACAGACTCTTCGGGGATGCCACATCAAGCAACCATTTGGAAGACAGTGGGAGACCTTGCCTGACACATGCAGGCACAGGCATCTGTCACCGCAGCCATGCTCTGGCCCAAAGCAGCGATGTAAGAAAGGAGAGATCCTCGAAGCCAATGTGGCTAAATGATCTCAGCAAGGTCTTGTTGCTCACCTGGGGAAGGTAACAGGAAAAGCCTAGAAAACTTTCTCTTAAAGCAGAGGTAGAAATGCAGCTGCTCATTGCAGCAAATCCTGATTTTTAAATTTTTTTAGCTGGACTTTTAAAAATAAAGATATATGTCTTTTATTTAGCAAAATTAATATACTTTGGTGCCCACCAATGTGGAAATTTTTATTTGTGTTTTCTAAACCTGTTAATGGGTACTTAATTGCTGTATTTCAGTATTTAAACAAAATCTTTAGTACCCCTTCAGCTTTTTTATTTTATAATATTTTTTTATATTCCCTTCCACAAATGCTGACATATTCCAGCATGAACTGAGTGTGGTTTCAGATGTCCTCGTCAGAAAACATTAAAGGCTAAAGATACGCAGTAATTAAGTTGTGCTAAGAGAACTTCCTATGAAGCTGTTGCATAAATCCAAAACTATAGCAGACAGAATAATTTCAGTGTTTCTTTCACTAGATCACCAGATCCTGACTTTTTACTCCCGAAGTCAGAAAAAGCTCAAGTTTTACCTGAGATTTGTTATCTGTGGTTTTGGAATAGCATGATGTTATAGATGCTAGAAACAGAAGGGGGTCTTTAGTTGCCACAGAATCCAGGTAGCAAAGAGTCTTGGGATGAAAAAAAGATATTCTGAGAAATTGTGTCGGACTTTCTGACTTTCGAGCTTAGGGGAAGAAAAGTACCCAAAGGGCTTCTGGAAATAAGTTGGAGATAACATTAACACAGATTTCTTCAACGTGACACAGCCAGGCTCCGGGCTGAGGAGGAAATTGCACCTGGCTGTGCTCGCAGCAGAACAGCATGTGTGGAGAAAAAGCCATGAAATGCCCATTTGAATATACAAAGCTTCAGCAGGGCACACAAGGGACTCTCACTGCTGCTCTGAATTTAACGCAATTGGATTACAAATATTCTTCCTGGGAACAAAACGGATCCTCCCAGTATTAGCAACATTTCCAGGGCCTCAATCATCACGAGCAGAATTAAAGGGAACCTTCACTTTGCAGCACTGGACCTTTGGGTCTCCCGTTCCTGGGGAACACCTACATGCAAGTTCACACCGCAGCTCACCTGAACCCACAAACAACTTAACTCCGCATGTGCCACTCCCACCTTTCCAAGATTTGGGAAAGCACGCCTAAAGAAACACTGCCCACAGAAACACTCCTTCCTTACCTCTAAGAAATCAATTTTTTTAAGCCCGTAACAATGAACACATGACACTTTCTTTGAATGGCTTGGCCTTTCCGCCACAATTTAACCCATCAGCTTTTTTCCGGTGCCTCGTGCATAACTGAACCCCTTCTGCCTCTGCCCATCTGGTTTGGTTTTGTGCCTTTGCATGCAGTTGGTCTGTTTTAATTCACTGGCTTACCAAATTTATTTTTGAAAGAGAAATAATTTGGAAAGCACTTTGGTAGGTGTGCATTTTGGGTCTAGCCAGAAATAGTAGATCAACCTTTTCATGTAAATAGGAAAAGAATAAGTGTGCTATTGACCAAATTTGGAGTAGACTCCTTAGAAATAAATTTACTGCTAAGTTGCTGGGCTTAAGCAAAAATATCTAGTCAAAATAAGAGGTGTATGAAAGAGATGGAAAACGATGGGGCAGTTCCAGAATAGGCAATATCCTCATGATTACTTTATTCACCAGGAAAGAGATAGCTCAGGATATTGATTTGGAACTGGGGGCTACAGATACTTTTATGATTTCTGTGGCTGATTATATACTTGCCTCTTTCTTTGAACGGAGCTATTTAATTTTGCATTTGCATGCCAATGTACATTGATGCAAAGACTGCAAATTACTCAGTTTCTACCGTGTCAATGGTGAAATGAACCTGTGATTCTTGTAGTTGGTTTGGATCCGGACTGAAACAAAAGCAAGCATTTAAAGGGGTAGGGACGAAATAGAAGAAGCCAATGGATGACAGAAAAATGTTAGAAAATGCACTATCCCTGTGACTAGTGAGCTGACATCAGACATGACATATTTGGCTTTGACTCCCTGCTTTGTATCTCATCTCCTAAAGAGCTTCCTAGGCAGAAAATTCCTAGGTATTCTGCAGTCTTTCTCTCATTCTAGTTTGTCATTAAAAATTTTAATCTCAGTTTCATCTTGATGCAAGTGAATATAAGTGCTGAGCACTTTTTTTTTTCCTCATTTAAAATAAATACCAATTTTTCTAACCAAGTTTGCTCCCTTGGAATCACTTCTAAACACATCAGACTCTGGCTGGAGTGCCAGGTGTGGGATCTGGTTTTTCCAGTTTTTCCTCTTCTAGAAAATCTTTTACACCTGGAGCACCACAAACCTCTTAATCCTTCTCTTGATGTTTGAAATTTCTTATGTAACCTTTAATAGAAGTATGTCTAAAGAAATCTGCATAACACTGCTCAGACCTGGGGGTGGTAGCTTGGAGTAGGACTTCGTGACGTTCTCACCTACGAGGACATTTGATAAGTGAGGAGGACTAGCTCAGGCTTTGGGACCTGAGGCAGAGTGTTCTTCACCAGCTCTCTAAGCAGAAGGGATTTGCCCCCGTTGTTTTGTCAACAAGAGGACACAAACCGAGAAAAGTCTATCACTGAATATTTTGAAGCTGAGTAAGGCTCCCTACTGCCTTACCACACCTCAAGGGGTTGAAAATCTAGCCACTGATGGACGTTTATTCCTCTCAGGCTTATCCATCATCCACCCTGTAGGAAACCTATGTTGTTAACACGTACGAATACTCTTTCCCCTCGAGGACACCACAGAATAACATACGGTCACCTACTCAGGGTAAGGATTTTGAGGATCGTTACACCTGCAGAGATGGGATATTTCACTTGTGTTAGACTGTTCTGACAGTTGTAACGTATGGTGAGTTCTAATGATAAATGTATGCGCTCACTTTTGAAGGCGTGGATTTTCACTGTGAGAACAATAAATCTCACCATTGTGGTTATGCTTAATATTAAGATTTCTTTGCTCTTCCAGTTAACTCGCTGTTTTGATTTCAGACAATCTAAGGGGAATGCTCTAAAATGAGTTCTCTCCCTTTGTTTTAACCAATCCCTTTCCACCAATAAGGAGAAGAGGAATACAAGCTGATACAAGAGAAAAAAATAACAGTTTACTAACAAGAGAAACAGCAAGGGGCAAAAAAAAAAAAATAAAATAAAACCCAGTAAATAATCACTAGATACAAATTTGCTAAATCTCACCAACTCCCATAGGGACAAAGAGACACCCACCCAAAGCAGGGGAGTACTTCCCCCTTTCCCAAGACAGTGGCCACCACAGCCAGCCTTGTGGGTTGAAAGACAAAGGGAAAATGGTTCTGACCCTCCCTCACCGACACGGGGTGACCGGCCCCAGGGACTGGCTCAGGCTTTGTGCTGCCAACGGGATTCATCAAATAAATTCCAAAACAGTTTCTGATTGCAAAATGCAGCTTTTTCAAGTCGCTGCTGTTGCGAGCCCAGAAAAACCTGTCCCAAACAACCTCTGCTGAGACAGAGCCTCTGCCTTGAGCTGAAGTCACCAGGCAGAAGAGAACTCAGCTTGGGTGCTCAGACTTTGTAAAGGGACTGGTACCCCCCGTCTTAGAGAGACAGAAAAATTTTCAGCACAGATAGATGTGGAATACAATAACATTTTGGGTTACCCACCTCTAGACTCTCTGCAACATCAAGATATCTAAGCCATAATCAACGCACATTGCTACTAAACATTAATGATATCTTTTTAATTAAGCTTCTCTTTCTAAGGAGTTTCCCTCAGGAGGAGAAATGCTTCTGAGAGAGGTCTCAGGGCACCACAGGCAACTCTCGCATGCACTTCACTGCAGTCCCTGTGAAGCTCCTAAGCACTTTCTGTCAAGCGTAACATAAACAGGAAACAAGCTTTTGTCTTTTTCAGATACACGTGTGAGCCACAACCAGACAACATGGCAAGTCTGAAAGGTAAATCCGCATAAATCTTCCTCAAAAGTAAAAAATATTAATTTCAGTGCACTCTTATATTTCAAGATCACCTTAAAAAGAAGAGAGATGAAAGATTACTTCAAAAAAATTGGGTATTTATATCATATTGGCTTATATTGATGACATTACGTGGCAAAATACAAATTGTCAAACCATTTAATATGGCAAATATAATTTGGCATAGATGGTTACATTGTGCTATCTAGAGTGTTATGGATAGGATTAAGAAAATGTACAACAAGCAGAATGTAAATTCTTTCCTATTTGATGAACAGGGTAAGACTGAATGACTTTGTGTCCATTCCCTTGCAGATGTCCCTGCCTTGGTGGGTGTTTCCATTCCTGTTCTGCCATACCTTTTGGCAAAAGCCAAGCTACTTGCAGTTAAAGTCATTCTTAGTTCTTTGAAACTTCTCGGAGGAAGCAGTGGAAATTTGCGTGAGGACACTGGGACTGAATGTTGTCATGGCAGGACAATAGGCTCTGAAATAATAAAAAGTAGAGATAAAATGTGGTCCTGAGATGCCAGTCCTGAGGACCTACCTGATATACCGAGTCAAAATTTGTGTCCCAGAACTGCAGTAAAGATGAAGGAAGGAAAGCATCTGATTTGTCATTACTGAGCCTTCTGCCCTGCTGATATGAAGGGAAAGGATTGTCACTTGCTAGTGATACTGATATTGGGATTGTTGCTTTGGAGACCCCAAAGGCTCTACTGTACTGTGTGACATGCAGGGAATAAAGAGAGGCAAAAAAGAAAGGCACAGTGATCATGCACCCAGGCAAGGAAACCCAGTCCCTTGGTATTTCAGCTCCATGTCATCACCCCTTCTAGAAACCAATTGATCTTCCCTTCTAAAGACAGGTTTGGGGGGGGTTGCCTGTTTTAGCTGCAAAGCTTCTTCAGAATCAAATATCATTAATGGCAGACAGCTTGTTGGTAATTCCTAACTTTACTACTGCCAGACCAGTGTGTATTTGTAGTCATCTGTCTCTGTTACCTCTCCTCAGTCCCCAACATGTATCCCCCCTTATACTCAAAGAAGGTCATTTTCTCCTCTTCTCCCGCTTTCTTGTACATTAATCTCTCCCTTCACCTAATCATCTGAGAAGCCTTTCTTTCCATCTGTTACCAATAAATGGCTTTCATATCTTTTGAAGGAGCAAGAGATATTAGAGGCCTTTTTTTTTTCCCTTCTTCCTTTTTTTTTTTTTTAACAAAGGTTGGAGGAATCTATTTTCCTTGCTGTTACAGGCACTTGCATCTCAACCTCTGGTATCGGGATCCTGCTTTGAAGCTTTTTCATGCTGGGACTATTCAAATGGGTGTTCCTCAGCAGGCCACGGAAGTCATGCAGAAATACTTGCATTGAGTTGCAAGGCTAAAACCAATGGGGTGTGCACCACTGAAACCACAAATAGGGCCTAGGGAACACAATCCCGGTCTGTAAACACTAGCATGTTGTTCTGGTTAAAGTATTTACGTTCAGAGATGCACAAACTTGCATTAAAATGTTTTAGAAGCCCCTAAGTTGTCAGATCTTACTGTCTTGCAGGTAGATTTATGTATTTCGATCATTTACTTGCTTTGCTTTTAGTACTACCTGAAATTTTAAATTTCATGAATTTGCAAGCTGCCATGGAAATTCACTTTGCCAAAGATTGAAAATAAGTAGCAGTTGCCTGTACTCTTATTGCCTTTCTATACAAACTTAATTTCACTCCCTTGACTAAAAAATAAAACACAAGGACACTTGAAGAAAACTAAAACCCTATGTTTCTCAAATGTGCAAATTCAGACAAATTAATGTGTTTCAAATGTCATTCTGTACTCATAGTCAAAGTATAGATTGACAAATCATATTAGGAATTGAATTGCTTCCTCCATTTTTAGCAAAACCAAAAAAGTCAGATCAGATGAAACCCTTCATTCTTTGAACAGATAACACTTCATTCACCAAAATACCGAATATTTTCCCATTTGCACCACGCTGCCCATATGTGTAACTGCAAAATGGATTGTAAGGAAACAGGAATAGAAGAAAAAAGTCAGACAACAAAGATGTGTTTCTCCCCTCAAAATGTAGCCTAAATGCAGCATCTGGAATAATTCGCAGCCTTTTACACTCAGAAACAATTTTAACGTAAATGAGATTGTCACCTGGGGCCCAAGCCTGCAAGCATTAAAGAATACAACGTTATTTTAGACGTAAGTCTAGAGAAAGATAATAATTTTTTAATTATCATTCAAATATTCTAAGGGAAATTTTACATCTAGACTTGAAATGTTTTCCCTAAGTTTTAAATGTGCAGCAAGGTGCAACAGAACACTTCCACAGGGCACTAAACTTCAGTGATACTGCTAAAAACACAGTCAATATCTTTGAAAATTTTGTGTTCCTCCTTTCTGTATGAGAGGACCTTGTTATGTCGAGATGAAGAATCTCTTGGGGACCATAATACTGCACGTGGTTTTGAAAGCATAAAGTTTGACAGTAATTTCACTTTAATGTTATGTTAGCAGTTTGTATCAGTTTTGCTACAACCAAAGCTTGCAGATACAATATATAAAAATCATTTTGTCCCACTGAAGAGTCTCTTTACAAAGCCAGAAATGTGTAGCCAAGTCCATCTACTCTACAGTCCTAAAACCTAAATATATAACTTAATTGTATTCAAATTTCCTCACTTGCACCAGCAGAGAGCAAGAACCAGTTCGGTGAACTTGTGTCAGGGTTTGGGATA
>VYZT01062657.1:0-48239 GCA_013400735.1 Pomatostomus ruficeps | reverse complement strand
ATCAAAACCACGACACAGATACATATTCTTGTTCAGGCACCTAATGGAAGGCTTTCATAAATTAAAAATCCTCAATAATCCTAATTTCTCATGGCTAATATGGTCAAGCATCTACCTTTGGAGCTCACAGCCTTCTTTTTGGTGTTGCATACAGGCCAAAGAACTACACTGAAGACTCCTGTATAAAATAGTTAATTCAACTAAGGCATAAGTTCAAGGTTTTTTGCAGTTGTTACCTCTAATTATATATTTTTATTTGTTCTGAAGGTCCTGTCAACAGGTAATAATGAATGTCACTTTTTCCTCTATTAAATTCTGCTTAATTTACTTCAAAGTAATTTGTTTTTAACTATGGCCATATTATCAGAAATCAATTAGTTACACTAGGTGTTTGGCAAATTTCATCTTATTTAGGAACAATAGAAAATATAAATTCAAATAACATTTGTGTCACTCGCTTAAAAGCATTTATTATAAAAATATTTTTCTATTTCCTTGCGGTATCATAGCTTTTAAATAGAAGCCTTTTACTCCTTAAGGAGTACAAAATATTATTTCTTAACAATACAGTTGTGATGGTTGGAATTACAGCCAGCACACAAAGAGAAGCTGACAGAAGCTGTGAACTTGTAGGGCTCTTAGAGGGTTCTAACTTAAATGATAACTCTTTCTTCAATATACACTTACAGATACTATACACAAGTGGGGATTGTGAATATGTATACACTGGATTTCAGTCTAATCAAATTATATACATTTATTAGTTGTTGTTGAACCAAAGGAATTAACTTCTGTTAAGATATATTCAAAAAAGGACTCTGTTGTAAAAACAACAAAACTTATTTACCAGGAGATTTACACTTAAATCTCAACACAAAATATATTAACATGAGTGAGATGAGAGGAAGTTAACAAAGAATTTTTTGCAAAGACATTGCACTGAACACATAAGAAATAGGGCAGTAATCAAAACCAGAACACTAGTATCATTAATAATAGATCTTTCTAGCAATGCAATCAAAAATATTTTTATTATATTGAAAAATCTAAAGCAGTCTATTTTTTCCACTATTACAGAGTTTACGAGAAAACAAAAGCTATTATAGTACTAATTTTAAAAAAAAAGTTTTGTAGAAGGCAAAAAATATAGTCAATCACTACAAAAAAAACCAAAACAAAAAAAAAACAACCCCAAAACAAACAAACAAACAAAAAGTATATTTCCAGGTGTCACTAATCTTCTTTCTCTAGATGAATCTGATTTGCTCATCTATGAATTTACAACACAAAAACACTTTCTATAAATTTACAAATTCAATAAAAGATGACTAACAAATTCCAAGTGTGATTATCTATTTTCCCATTCTTTTCAGACAAGAAAAGCAACAGATAAAGCCATTACAGATATGATGGAGTGCTGCGGTGCGTTCCGTGGGGGCACTGAGCATCTGTCCGCGGTTTCAGGGGCTGTCCGGGCTGCTCCAAGGCACGGGAGTGCTGGCAAAGTTCCTGCAAGGTTTCACCCAACCCACCGATGTTCCAGGTGCGCCGAAGGAGAGACAAGGCGAAGGGGCTTCCCAGATGGTTTATTTGGCACCGGGGTCGTGCCAGGGAAGCACTGACACCATGTGTTACAGATACATAAATACCGACACGAGGGGGCGGGGGGAGGGTACAACACCCAATAGGGGTGCCCTGCGGGGTTTGAATTTGGCGGGCTTTGTATAGGATTACACAATACAGAGCTCTCCAGGAGAGCGAAAACTGATACCGAGGGCGGGGGAGGGGACATAGCAGAGCCTGGCCACGAGATCGACTGAAACTGGCCAGAGCACACCGCAACAATGGAGAAAGTTAATTTAGATGACAGAATCACTGGCAGACACCGACTGAGACTTTAAGGCATTATTACACAGATGGCTAAACACTGCACCATGTAGACATGTTCTCACCAACTCTACAAATTGATAAACATATTCATCATTATAGATGATAGAAACGTGGACCAATACTCCCATTTCACTCAGTATCTAGAATGACATAAAATCCTGGCTCTCATTAATTATCTGAAGTATTCCATCACTAGTACCCTTTTCCTTTTAACTGCCAAAAGCCTCACATAACCTTAGTCATCATGATTTACAGCTATAAAAGCTTTTTTGGTAAATTATCATTCTGTGATTCTGTGCAATGTCTATATCTACAAAACTGATCATGATATTTCTTATAATAAAGGCAGAAATATCTAATGTTTTTATCTGAATGTACTAGTTTTGGCTGGGACAGAGCAAGTTTTATTCAGAGTAGCTAGCATGGGACTATGTTTTGGATTTGTGCTGAAAACAATGTTGATAAAGGAGGGATGTTTAATTAGTCCTGAGCAGTGTGTTCACAGAGTTAAGACCTTTTCTGCTTCTCACACCACCCCACCAGCGAGGAGGCTGGAGATTCACAAGAAATTGTGGACTGGACTGGACATAGCTGGGACAGCTGACCCCCAGTGACCAAAGGGATGTTCCAGACCACATGACATCATGCTCAGGAATAAAAGCAGAGGAAAAAAAAGGAGAAGAGGTGGGGAGGACAGGACATGACATGACATGACATGACATGACATGACATGACATGACATGACACGACACGACACGACACACAACATTTAGAGATGTAGCATTTTTCTTCTCAAGTTATTGTTTTCTTGGAGATTACTAAACATCTGTCTGAAAACAGTGAATAAATTCCTTAATTTGCTATGTTGTCACGTGTGGGTTTTGCTTTACCTATTAAACCGTCTTTATCTCACTCCATAACTTTTTTGCATTTTCACCCTTTCAATTCTCTCCCCCATTCCCCTGGTAGATTAGCTGTGTTGTGCTTAGTTGCCAGCTGTGTTTAAACTGGAACACCAGAAAAATTCTGAATTTATGAGTTATATATTCTTACCTTTTTGTATAAAAATGGCAATAACAAGACATATTAGCAATAGTCAGAAAGATTAATAGCTTTTAAAATAGCAAGAGGAAGGTCAGATTTGGTTCTATCAAATGGCAAAATCCTAATTTGATGTTACTTTAAAAAATTAAAGTAAGCCTGTAAGAAAGCAAGCAATAACGAGTCAGGTCACAAGTAATTAATCTGTACTATTGAAGCACACAGGTAGTTGAGAAAATGACATATCGGGATATTTTATAGTTTCAATTTTTAGTTAGATATGGAATCCATACATTTTAATATGTAAACAACAGTTTCATATAAACAACAGATAAATCAAAAATTATTTTATTCCCTAGATCCATAAAAGAATAAAGGTGAAGTAAATGGCTTTCCAAAGAGACCTGGCTGCAGCTGCACAGGTTTATAGTGTTTAGCAAATGGTGGTTTAAAAAATATGAAGTACCTTGGGAGTCAACCGTTACCCAAGAAGGTGAGATTTGGTAGAAAGAACATCATGTTTGAAATTTTCTTACTTTCATATTTCTTTCCTCTCTGCAAAATAAAATGATATTTCATCTGAGCAGCACATCTGATATAAATACAATTTTACACCAATGATGAACAACCCTGCTGCCTTAGGAACCAAATAGACTTCTCTTAATTCCTACAAGAGACGTATGATATTCACCACAAACTTATGTCACGATAATTAGAGGAGCTTAGAACTGGTTCAACTGATTCATAGAGTCATCATAGAAACATAGAATGGCTTGGGCTGAAGGGGACCCCAAAGAACATCTAGTTCCAACCCCCCTGCCATGGTCAGGGACAGGTTCCATTAGACTGTGGCAGTGAACTAGGGGGAAATCCCTTTTTCAATGACGTCTGAACTTTTCAGTTGTAATTAATCTAATTTATGTGTGTTTATGTTTCTGCATAGAGATGTTCCTCCACCCGAAAATGACGGCTAAAGTCCTCCTGAGAGTGTGCATCCTCATGACAACCTGCTTCCTGTCCGGCGAATCATTAGAATGTCTGGAAGCTGCTTTAACCTGTCATCCAAAGCTCCAGACATCTGCTGGACAGTTGAAGAGATGCAGGACTTAGTCCAAAGCATCCAAATAAAAACCAAAACCTGATTGAGGGGCACTCTCTCAGGGCTGAGACTTTCAGGGTCGTGGGCATCCCTCAACAAAAATACTTTTATGTTATTCTTAATTTTGTTTCTTATGTGTTTATCCACTTGTGTTGTTAAAAAGGTTGTTAATTCCATTCTTTCTTTCTTAAACAAGAAAGGGGGAGATGTGGTAGTGAGCTAGGGAGAAATCCCCTAGCTGCCACATCTTAACCCTGTCAATCATAGATTCTGTTCCACCTCTGTTATTTTAATATTCACCACACTCTATTATTATTCAGCAATTGCCAGAAACTTCTACCTTTCTGTAACGTTCATAGGTTAATGCAAATATGTTCCGCCTTTGCCCAGAACTCATTGGAAAACTGTCATCCCCCATGAATCTGTGATTTGATAAGAACCCTGGACCCTACCTTCTGACCACCCCTTTTCCTTCCCCTTAAAACTCTGTGTAACCACTCCCTCAGGGTCTCTCTGATAGCCTGTATCCTGAAGAAACAATAAAAGCCTGGGTACTGCTATCAAGAGTCTGTTCTCTCTTCTTTACTTCTACCAACAGATGCTCTGCCTAACACTGCGAAGGCACTACCTAGGTACATAGATAAGCAAAGAGATAGCGCTTCTCTGAGCAGCAAGACGCTTATCTGACCCAAGGCACTGGATAAAGATTGCACCGCAGAACCCCGGGCAGTTTTGCGGTCCCCGAAAAGCATTATTAGACCAGGATGCTCAAAGCCTCATCCAGCTTGGCCTTGAATACTTCCAGGTTTGGACATCCACAGCTTCTCTGGGCAACATGTTCCAGTGCCTCACCACCCTAACAGTAAAGGATTTCTTCATAGTATCTAATTGAAACCTCTCTCAGTTTAAACCCATTCCCTCCTGTCCTGTCACTACATGCCCTTGTAAATACTGTCTCGCTGGCTTTCTTGCCTGCCTTTTTTAAGTACTGGAAGGCTTCAATTTGTTCTTCCTGATGCCTTCTCTACTTCAGGCTAAACAATCCCAATTGTCTTAGCCTTCCTTCATAGCAGAGGTGCTCCATCCCTCTAATCACTTTTGTGGCCCTCCTCTGGACTCACTCCAACAGCTCCATGTCCTTCCTGTGCTGAGTACCCCAGAGCTGAATGCAGCACTCCAGGTGGGATCAGAAAAGTGGGGCAGAATCATCTCCCTTGCCCTGCTGGTCACACCTCTTTTGATGCAGCCCAGGACCCATTTGGTTTTCTGGGCTACAGCACACACAGTCTGCTCACAACCATTGCCAGCACCCCCAGGTCTTTCTCGGCAGGCTACTCTGGATCTGTTCATGCCTAGACTGCATTGTCACAGCCCAGCTGTGGCACCTTGCACTTGGCCTCGTTAAACCTGCTGAGGTTCCCAAGGGCCCACTTCTGAAGCTTGTCCAGGTCCCTCCAGATGACATCCTGTCCTTCAGGAGTGTCAACCACACCACTGCAAACACAAATAATTACAGTTTCTGTCTCAAAGATTTTTTTTCAGTACTAGGTAGCAGCTGTCCTTCATGATTTAAAAAAAAAAAAAAAACAAAAGCAAAAATGACAGACTTTATTAGATTTGATTAGTTGTGCACCATTGCTACTGTCATGTCATAATACCATTTTTGACAATTTACACTATGACATATCAGTGGAAGTACACCATCAGCTAGATCAAATGCACTGCACACAAAAATAAAGATAAAATCGCATTACAAAATCCATTCAAATTTTAAGACAAAGCATCTAGAAAGCAAAAATGAATGATATAAAGACAAATAATTTCTGCACAAGTTTCCAAGAAATGTAGAGAATTTTAAATCTTGAAGATTTTAATGAAAACAGAATTTTTCATTAGGAAAAATCCCTAACTTTCTGACACAAAAAACCAAACTGCTCCATTGAAAACCACTCTAGGATTGACTCTGCAATCAACAGAGTACATATTGTCTTACACACATGCATTAATTAGCTGATGTAATATAACGACTAACAGACGGGATGCATAAAACAGTGCCAACAACACTTCAGCAGTTCTTATTTAATACATTCACCTTTAGGAAAGTTATGAAGATTCAAGGATAATGTCATTACCTTTTCCTTTTATGTCTTCAAATGCTTTGAAACTGATGTTTAGCTGTGAGAATGATGTTATTCAGGACATTGTCTTAATTTGTTTAGTCTAGTTGGTAAATTATGCCTGTAGCATAAAAATATTGGTTATTGAGAGCAAAAACCCACATTTTAATATAATACTGTAATTTAAATTTATATCTTCCTAAGAACAGTGCTTCCTTCTTCATATTATATTATATTATTCATTCAATATAAATGTCAGTATAGGCTTCAAATGCAGAAGAGAGTCTTAATTGTGAGTCTAATAGATTGTGCTTAGTCTACTGCCCCTTTAAAAAGTTTCCGATATTTTTAAAATAAAAAATGCCATGATTTTACTGGCAGCTATTGCTGCATTACAGATGGTCAAGGACATATGTGGTTAAGACAGAATGAAGTGAATTAGCAAAAATGGACTATAAGCTGTAAAGAACTACTTTTCTCAAAAGCTTTAGATAACAAGTAAGCTCCATGGATGATTTCCAAACATGTGTATTGCATTAAAATATTTAGTAGAATAGTTAATGCAAACATTTGAATTTTAGAAAAGTAGAACTCTGAAAAACACCTGCAAAAGCCTTGCAAACTACGATCTTACCTATTGACAACTAGGAAAATCAAATATATAAAATAAAACCTGGGGGTGGAGATCAGACTTCTCATTCCAAACTGCCACCCACAGACTAAACGCATCTTTTTCTTGGGCTGCATGTTCCAGCCCCAGCTGGCAAACTGACAGATTGGGATCGATGGGGTGCTCCTATCCTTGCATTTTGCTAACTGGAAAAGAATGACAGCATCACCAACCTCTTGCATCCAAACTACAGAATAGGCTGCTTGAATCATCCCTACATCGCCTGCAGTCTTGTTATCAACATAAGGATCACACTGTATGTGAAAGTCCTTGTACCCTAAATGAAGAATTCTTATTCGTTCCCTTGCTACAATACTGATATTGATACTTTAAATTACACAGAGTTAAAATGATACAAACAAAAACTATCTAGTATCTATTCCTTCCTCTGGTGATCTCTTTTCCCCCTTGACTGTCCCACTGGGTTTTTTAAGGTAAATGACTAGTCTAGGGTAAAAGGGTGTATAGCTAGTCATCAGCGTCCTGGTTCACAGGATTGTGTTACGAAAGGTGGAACTATCTTGATTTCTCTCACATAGAGGGTTTTATGCATACAGATACCTTTGTTTCGGGAACCTAATCAGGTTTAGGTTTGAGCTGGGCATTTATAACAGCTGTAGATTTGCAAAATAACTAAGACACCCAGACATCCAGAAGTCCAGTTTCAAACAAAGGTGAGTACATTTTCAGCAGGATCAGTAATTGTCCAGTTTTTGCTGTCTCTTAAATACCATTTCAGACAAATTTTCTTCTGTTGAATCTACTCACAAATAGATTCCTGTTCAAGATACAAGTGTTAGATTTTGTAGAAATGTGTTTACCTCATCCTGCAATTGAATCACAAGTTATAATCAATTGTACAGGTTGTCTCAGAATTACTTTTTCATTGGTATCAGCTTGTACTGTATTCATTTCCCTGGATTACTGAAAGTAATTCACAACTATCATTGTTCTACAAAGACTCTGCATTTTTACTCTTATGCTCCTTTAACATGACAAAACAATGCTGAGTAAAAGTTTTATGTGCTTTACGAAATGCGGGTTTTTACTAAGACATAACACAACTGCAGGGATATAATAAACTTGTTCTATTAATTTGGTCCTGCATGATGACGTCTGTTAAAAAGAAGTAAGGAAATGAACATTTGAAATTATCACTAAAGTTTATAAATCTTCATGAAATGCTTTATAAATCAGCTTTTTGAGCAAGTCACCTTGTTTTAAAAATACAGGCAATTTTTTCAACATAAGAATTGTATGAATGGAAGAATCAGTATTCCATTTGGCTGAACAAACTCTTGATATATCATTTAAAAACTCTAGTTTAGGTAGAATTGCATCATTAATGTTGAGTTAAATAACTGGTTTATGTATTGGTATGGGTTTTACCCCTTTAACACTTATCCTACTAATGAGGATAAAATAGCAGAGCATTTAAAAGAGAAAAGGAGGGGGTAGAGATACTACTTGTCCTTCTTAATGCTAAAAATATGTTTATTTTAAAGTATAAACTGTGCTGTACAGAATTAATTTTGATTAATGATTTAGATCATCTTAAGCAAAATTAAAAAGTAAGGCAGATGATTAGACATTTATTTAAGACATATTTTATGTCTTTTTCTTAATGAAAAAGTATATATAATTGGCTTAGAATGGAAGGCAATACAAATCAATAGCTATCATATATTTAATGAAAGTTCCAGTTCAATTTTCTGTTTGTCTTGGTTTCAAAGACAGGTATTTACTAAAGAAGGCAGAAGCCTTCTTTAGAATAGGAAAATGTAACTCCCTTTCCCTTTGAATTGGTATAATTTTGAATTCAACCAGCTTTCAGGCAATGGTATGAGAAAAGAGGAATAACAGTCCTTTACTAATATATGTATATATATGGTGGGACAGACAAAACAAAACAATGGTAACTACAACAAATAAGAACAGATAAACCCACGGACAGTCTCTCCCCGCTCTGTTGGCAATTCCCCTTTGGTGCAGTCACAGTCACAGCCGGCAGGGGCGCTGGTGCTCCCGGTGCGCAGGGAGGGTGCGATGACTCCCCTGGGCTGCAGGGGGCGCTGTGCTGCGGGTCCGGCTGCCTGTGCGATGGCGGCTGCAACCGGCAGGGAGGGATGGAGAAAGAACTCCCTGTACGAGCTCCCAGGGGCAGCTGGTCCCGGTGCCCTCTTTGGATAGCAGGAGGAGCTGTAACAGGGGCCTCGGGGTAGCAGGCTGGGAAGGTAGGAATTGGTAGGGTGTTGCAGAGGTAGGCAGGGGTGTGTCAGCAATTCCGCAGCTGAGGCTGGAAGCACTGAGGTGTCCCGGCAGACCGGCCAACTTTCGGACCCTGGCTGGGGGGGGCTGGCTTCTTGGGAGGGGAAGAAATACTCAGGGGTCTCAGGTTTCTCTCCCCTAAAACAGGTAGAAAGCCGCAGCAAGAAGCGAAAAACCTGGAGTGGTGGCAGTCTGTCCCGGAGCTCCCTCCACTGCCTTCCTCTCTCCCCAGACGCAAGGAAAAACTAAAAACTGATGCCTTGCCCCACTGCCTACCCCGGGGCCAGGCACTGTCCCTGGCTCCTTTGTCTCTCTTGATCATCCACCCATTAACAAGAATGGGGAAAAAATTCCTAAGATAGAGAGACAAGCAAAAAAAGAAGAAAAAACTATCCCAAACCTCAACACTGTTATGACCTGATTCCTTATTTTAAAGTCCTGAACTCACAGATCATTACCGATAATCAGAATGTGCACGACTTTTCCCAATTCTTGCTAAAATTTACTTCTAATTGTGCAGGTTAGACTTTCAAAAACTATTTCTTTATGAGGGCAGAGTTTTTCAAGTTTTTCACAATTCCATGGATTTCCATGTGAAAAATTGATCTGCAAGTTATACATTGACTGGAGGGAGAGTTTCAGATGAACAAAACATTTGAACAAAAAATTTGTGTCCCTTGTGCTTTTACCACTGAATACTTCATTATTTAAAATTTGATTCACATTCAAAATTATCACTTCCCAGAATTTATTTGAATGCCAGTTTCATGCACATTTTTCTGGATTATGGTTGCTAACTTCCTTTTTATTTTATGTATTTGGTTCCTTCCAGATGGTATTATATCTAAAAAATAGACATATCTTTCAGATTCAAAAGATGCAAAAGCCTTTTTGTGGCAGTGGGCTAGGGAGGAATCCCCTAGCTGCCACGTTCTAACCCTGTCAATCATAGACTCAGTTCCACCTCTGTTATTTTAATATTCATTGTATTGTTTTACTATTCAACAGTTGCCAGGAAGTTCTAGTGTTCTGTAAAGTTAATAGGTTAATGCAAATATGTTCCGCCCTTGCCCAAGACTCATTGGAAAGCTGTCACCCCATGTCAATTTGTGATTTGTTAAGGACCCTGGACCCCACCTTATCACCACTCCCTTCCCCTTGTCTATAAAACCCTGTGTAAAGAGCCAGTCGAGGTCTCTCTGGTAGCACGTATCCTGAAGAAAAGAACATCATTAAAGTCTGGGTAAGCTACCGAGGGCCCATTCACCTGCTTCAGTCTACATCGAGGTTCACTGCACTCACTGCAAAGCAAAACCTAGGTACAAAGATAAGCGAGATAAGATAAGGCTGCTGATAGCAGCAGCCAGAGAAGCTTACCTGACCAAAGGGCTGGATAATGGCAGGCTTTGCAGCACCCAAGCAGCCCTGCCGAACCCCTCAGAAGCGTTACCTTTTCATTTTACAAATGCAAGAATTATGCACAGGAAAATTAATTGAATATCTAAAGACACATGGAAATATTTGCCAAACATGGAAAACATTTCCCAGGTTTCCTGAGCATCCTCTTACTGAGGTAAAATGGTTACTAGAAATACAAAATAGTCTAAGAGAAATTGCTAGTTGCCTCAAGATGTAAGCTTCAATTCACAGAAAATAGGAGCTTTGGGGCCATATGTTTAGACCACATCATCCATGAAGCTCAGATACATTAGGATATAATTCTATTAAACTGAATTTGAAGTTTATAAGAGGCACTGCTCCCCAAATAAGTCTAAAGTCTGTAAGAACTTCCATTTTTAAAATGTGGTAAATGCCCCAATATTTGCTTTAGCAATCATGTCAGTTTTCCATGTGAGACCTACTCTAGCACCAAGATCCCAGAATCAGACTTTTCTCCCTCAGAGCAGGAGGGAAAGCCCAATACAAGGGGTAGTCAGTGAATGTTGGCCCTACATAAGCACAGCAACTTCCAGGACATTCTCCCTCAGAAGGGAAAGTCCCAAGGCCCTCATTTCTCCCTTTGCTGCCAAATGAATCTGGATTTTATTTATTCATTTGTGATTTTTTTTTGCTAAACAATGTAGTTCCATCAGGATGGACTGACAATAACTGCCCAATGCCACTGGTGGCACTGTGAGGGTGAGTGCAGGCTGAGGGGGGATGAGACAAGCAGGTCTGGCTGCAGCATAGGGACCCCTTGTGCACCCAAACTGCAGGAAATCACAACCCTCTAATCTTGCCCAAGTACCACCACAGCACCAACCCACAGTGCACTGGGCACTTTGCTGCTGCTCAAGAAGCCTAATTAAAATCTGATTCATTATGAGTGTTTTGCAATACTTTGCAGGCTGCCGTCTAGATTGTGCTCTCTGTGGACTCCTGGCATTTGTACTACTGCACAGCCAAACCCATAAGAAACAGGAAAGTCTAATTCTAAAATTTCCAAATGCCTTTGTGTGCAAGAGCATGGGATTAGTTTCTCAATCATGTTGGCTGATAACAAGTTAAATCCCTTTCCTAATGGCTCAAGTACACACTGTACGTGCCTGCTCTTAGTAGGAACAATTTAAGACTTCGATTCCGCAAGGTGAATTAACAGCAGTGAAAAAAGCTTTTCACCCCAGAGATGCCCAATACTTGGGATTGTCCAGGCAGAGGAGGTGGACAGGACATCAGGAGCAGCAGAAGGGGTGCTGCCCTCTGGGGTGGGCAGGCATGAGGCAGACATCATCCCACAGCTGGTGGCAGGCAGTCAGGGTACCCAGCTGGCAGCAGAGGGCTCAGCAAGCACTGGGGAGGATGGCAATAAGCCATGTGTGAGATGAGTGCAGGGCAGACAGGCCTGAGACGTGGCTGGGGCAGGGACTGTGGGCCCTGGCTGGGCTGAAGTAGCATCCTCTTCCATGGAGCAGGCCCTGACCCATGCCAGGAAGGGCCACTACTGCACTGAGAACTCCAAAAAAAGGAAAAGGTCTTGCACATATGCCTCTGATGATCCTAATGGAGGGTTTGAGGAAGATTCCAGGTCAAAGCATTGTAGAAGCAATTTATTCAACTGACAGGATTTCTCTCCTTCAGGTATATGTCTTTTTGATACAGATAATATTGTCAGTCAGACAATCCAGCTTATTTTTTGTCACCACTTGCTGAAATAGGGACTTGCCTTACTTGCAAATAAAAATCTTAGTTATTTTGAAAGAAATTTTCGGTAAAGGTACATAAATATATTTCCTTCAAAACAGATTCTGAACGAATACATTAATACATTACTTATTGTTATTTAAACACAGTTTAACAAGGTATGGCAGTGCATCTGCTCTTGTGCCTGCTCTGTGATCTCAGGAGCTCCTGATAAGCCTTGACTCAAGCAGCTGAGGGGTGAAGTGTCTCTTGACCATACCAGGAGCTCTTGCATGGTAAAGGTGGGAATAATTCTGGCTGTAACATGAACATCAGCTGCCTGGCTAGATGGAGCACAAAGGATAAGTAGCTATTCTCGTTAGCCTTGGTAAATAATTTTCCTGAATCATCTCCCAAGTAAAACAGTACTATTGTTAGGAGACCCTCTGAAAAATTTGATCTTAATCAAGTGAAATGATACCATTGTTACAGACTTTTGATTTCAGGAATTATTGACTTGAGAAAGAGCCAGGATGAAACTGATGGCTAAAGGCAATCATCTTACAACCCAAAAAAACAGCAGTCCTAAGTGAGGCTCTTTGAGGTCACCTGGACTGCAATGGGCTGTGCCAACCCCTCCCTCCCTGAGTGGGACAATTCTCGGAGCTTGAAAACTCTCAAGTTTGCAATACTTGGAAGACTATCACTGATGACAAGGCCTAGGCTCATAAACCGCACACCCCACCCCCATACACACTCTACTCAAGGTGCAACCCATGCCTGCTAAGAAACACTAAGGGGTTTGTTTTGACTATTTCATTGCACTCAAGGGGAATTTTTGGTAAGTATCTTCATACACAAAGCTATAGATGCATTCATCTCTGCCTCTGTGTGTGTACATGAATTGTTTATGGTGTGAATGTTGTTATCACAAAATCTGTAATGAAGTCACTGTCACAATTGTAGAAAATCCTATTGAATCCATTTGGTATTGATGGCAGACCAGTGTATCTTACAATAGTGAGGAA
Source organism: Pomatostomus ruficeps (assembly GCA_013400735.1). Classification (NCBI taxonomy): domain Eukaryota; kingdom Metazoa; phylum Chordata; class Aves; order Passeriformes; family Timaliidae; genus Pomatostomus; species Pomatostomus ruficeps. The sequence continues at coordinate 35,006 of VYZT01062657.1, read as the reverse complement.
AGGGAAGGGTTAAACTCTGGTTCTCATATATCCCACAATTCTGTTTTGAAAATAAATGTAGAGCCTGCATTACAGATTATTTCTAAGAATTAGGAAAAAAACTCTCATTACTGAGGGAGCTGTATAAAGGACTGGCTCAGGGTCTGTTGACTCTGAAGATACATGTTGCAGAGGTTCCTGATTCATAGCTTTCATGGAGGCTTCTAAAGCAAGCAGAATTTACATCTGCTATGAATTAAACTGCTATCCTTACATTTTCCTATACCACAAACACAAATTAATAACACTACAAACAAAATTAATTATTTTCTCAAAGAAAAAAGTATCAGTTTTCAAAGCAGGATTTGAGGAAGCAAGAAAAGTTTCCTGTTAACTAGTCAGGAAGGTCTTTAAATACCATTTTCATTAGGGAATGTTTTAAATTAACAAAACTGATTTCACTGAAACTCAGAAGATTATCGTTCTTACATTCCTATTTAAAATGGTAAGTGGATAATGGTATTTCTTTTTGACAAGGAAAACCTTTAAACATATGTGTCCAAAGAAATTTGTAATGAGTTTGAAAAATGAATTACTCCAATTAGAAACTTTATTGGTAGCTATTCAAATACAATTTTTACATAGACTATAATTTTCACTATTAAATCAGTGATCTAGATTTACAAACATTCTTTTCTGTGTTTGGTATATACATGCTTCTGTCCTTAAGCTATGCAATACTTCTCTCTTTATTATGGCCTGAAACACATGGCCTGACTTAATCTTTAGTCTAAGCCATCCCAATCACCTGCAGAAGGCAAGTAGCTGATGAAGTTTCTCCTTATATTTAGCTTTAAACATTGACCCTGATTTAACAGCTCAACAAAAAAAAACAAGCCAAAAAGCTTTGTGCACCAGACTAGGAGGTATGATTCTATCCAGAAACAATTAATGCCTTTCCTAAGTGCCTTACTGATAACCAGAAAAACTGTATGTGACACAATACAAAAGTTAAAAAAATTAGGAAATTATTACATACAAATCCTATAATAAAATTGCTTGTCATGTGTAAAGTAGTTTTATCTTCACACCTGGACTACTGTGTCATATCTGGAATCCTGTGTCCAGTTCTGGATCCCCAAGTACAAGAGAGAGATGGAGCTCCTGGAGAGACTCCAGCAAAAGTCTGCTAACATAAGAGACCAGAGCATCTCTCAAAATCAGGGATAAATATTATATCGTACTGCTCTCACCCTTTGACAGCTCTATAGCTAAAAGCCTCTTATTGCCTTTAACTCTGAACATGGATTTGAAAAAAAAATTATAATTCACAATAGGTTAAAAATCTAACATTAAATTATTGCAAAAAGAGAGAAATCATTAAAAATAATATGCAAACTTCTGTATACTTTTAACACAATATGAAGGAGAGGTACCAGTGCATTTTTGGCCCTAAACTATTTAGAAAATCTCACAAGAACATGTATTTCATGTATCATGTAGAATTTATATTAGCAAAATATGCTGTTATACATGTTCTTTTTTATTTTCTTATAACTTCAGAATCAAACAATTAGGGTAGGGTGAAATATGGGTGATGTTAAAAAATAATAATCAGAATTACAGAAGCAATTGTATATTTTATCTAATAAATGTGCACAATTTTTATTACATATTTGAGATTTAGACATTTTTTAAATTCAGTTTTGTGGCAATTGTTTTTCATGTGCAGTATATGTATGTGTACTCATAACTGCCCCTGAAAATGTTCCTTGTCTTTATCCCAGGGGCTAATTGTATAGTTACATCAATGTGGAAAAGTTTACAAAAGCAGACAACGCTTTATTTGTATACATATCTTCCAACTGCTTTTAAAGAGGACAATTAATTTGCATATATTTAAAAAAAATGGTAACATATGGAAACAAAGATAGTTAACATTCTTCATCAAAGGAATGAAAAACCTTATGAGGCCTGAAGACTCTGTTTCATTTACTTTTTAAAATTTTTCAGCAAAATTCCGACTGAGAGGAGCTATGACTGCTTCTTTAAATACATCATTGGATAACCACTTAGGAGGAAAAAGAGCTATAGAAGACAAAGCATATTGTTGGCATGAAAATAAATGTGTAAGCACTAACTAAGAAAAAATTTATGCTAGAAATAAGGGAAAAAATCTGTAATCATCAAGGAAGTGATTCTCTGGAACATTCCAAGAAAATGACCTGGTGACCCAGCAGAACACTCCCTATCCTCAGTGTTCAGTTTTCATATGTTTAAAATGTGGGCTGCAGTCTCGCAGCCCTCCCCAACAGCTGTGACTTCTTGCTACATTAGCTAGATGTCACTTTAAACAGTACAGAAGAATGCAAAGGGAAAAGAATTCATGCTGTAAAAAAGAAAAACATATCTTTAGAATAACACTAAAACTGAAAACTTCATTTTTATGGATTTTTCAAACACAGTTTTTCAAGGTTTTTAAGTATTTTGCCAGTTTGTCAAAGGTAATGCTGTCCTTGAGGATTTGCCCTGTGGTTTTATAGCTATGAGCCTTTCTTATTTACAACTGCTTTAAGCAGGTCACCTGGTAGTAGCATAAATGGGTATGATGCAGTGGTGATATTTAGTCATTCCTAATAAGAATGCCGACTAGGAGATATGTGTTCCAAGGGGTCAGGAGATGAATTATGTTATGGAGTACAGAGCATAGAAACCACAAGCTATCAATTAAATTCTCACCATTTCAGTGGAAAGAATTGTGGATTATCAACAAGACTAATTATTCTGAAATGCTAATTTTGAAGTTTCTGGTAGCCCATTAGGTGTTGTCAGTGTTACAGATGTATTTACTGGGACAAGGAATATGTTTGTGAGTAAGAGAGAGGTTTATCCTCCACACTATTCCAGCCTGTGACAGGGCTGCATAGCTGTTTAAGCCTATGCATCAGTAGCTGACACACCAGTCTCCTCTTCATAAACAGCATTTCTTTTACTGTAATCACCACTATTTGTCTTTGGTTGGTTGGTTGCATATTTCTTTCTCAGAGGACACATGGGCTCCAAGAGGATACTGAGAAGAAAAAAACCGGAGATTACCTGAGCTAAGGCAGTACACTGTACAAGCACTGCAACATCTCAAGCAGTCCCTCCATGCAGGAAGGCACATCCAGAGGTCAGGAATGGAGTTATGGAGCCACGTGATGCAAAGCTGCAACATCCCTCAACTCTTCACGTAATCCAGGATGGACAAAGGTTCTATGAAAGCACCTTTTTGTTCCACCCACACACATTTTTCTCAAGAAATATGAAAAGAAAGTTAGCATCACAATTAGTTTCTTTTAATGTACAATATCTGCACATTTCATTCCCTGGGGTCATTTTCAAAGAATACAGTTTCCTCACCACCACCATCTACTTTTATTTTCAGGTCTAGAAATATGCAATAAGCACTGTATTTGCAATTCTTAACTTAATTGGCATTCTTTCAAGTGCAATTATATCTAAAAGACTGGCCTTTATTCTTGCCACACTGCTACTTAAAATGCCTGATTTTTTTTTAATACACTGACCATATTCACTCATTTTAAATATCACTCTGACAGCTCTATACAACAAAAATCACTGGGCGTGAGAGGTTCCTTCAATTAATGGTTTTAACATTTAGAATAATAAAAAGTAGATATTTTCCCTATAAAAACTTAAATTGTTTGGTTCTTTATCCTAATTAGCATGAAGTCGAGGAAGATAAAGAACTGAAAATATACTTTGTCCTTTATCTAACCCACTTTTGAAAACAGATATTTTCTTTATATTCAACTAACTTTATTCAAGCAAGATTACTTATTTCAGAGAACAAGGCTCCTGCACAGGTCACTTCTGGTTTTACCAACTGAGGGAAAGAAAGGTAAAATATGGCTACTGCTCATGGTCTGGCAGTTGCTGACAGTTTCTATACCTTGATCAGATTAAACATAAACACACTATCTCTGTGTTTCTTGAGTCATATTGGCATTGGACTGTTTTCATTAAAAAGACAAAGAAAGAATCTTCCAGCCTTGAATTTTGATTTTTTTTTCCTCCACCCTAAAGAATATATTTAATATAAACAGAAATTTAAACTGGAAGACAATAGTTCTAATGAGTTACATTACTAAAAAAATTAAAATTAAGACTCTAAAATAAAAAAAAAGGACATCTTTACAGACCTAAAATATAATTTTGGGGGGGTGGGGGGGGACATAGTCTAATTTGGTTTTATTTATGAATATATAAGCAATGGAAATATTTCTGAAATTTAAAAAAAAATAATAACTTTCTTTAACAGCTTATCTTGGTTTCAAAGACAGGTATTTACTAAAGAAGGCAGAAGCCTCTTTTAGAATAGGAAAATGTAACCCCCTTCCCTCCGAATTGGTATAATTTTGAATTCAACCAGCTTTCAGGCAATGGTATGAGAAAAGAGGAATAACAGTCCTTTACTAATATATTTATATATATGATGGTACAGACAAAACAACAACAATGGTAACCACAACAAATAAGAACAGATAAACCCACGGACAGTCTCTTCTCGCTCTGTTGGCAATTCCCCTTTGGTGCAGTCACAGTCACAGCCGGCAGGGGCGCTGGTGCTCCCGGTGCGCAGGGAGAGTGCGATGACTCCCCTGGGGCTGCAGGGGGCGCTGTGGTGCGGCTCTGGCTGTTTTGCACACCGGCGGCTGCAACCAGCAGGAAGGGATGGAGAACAAACCTCTCTCTGTGAGCTCCCAGGGGCAGCTGGTCCCAGTGCCCTCTTTGGACAGCAGGAGGAGCTGTAGCAGGGGCCCCAGGATAGCAGGCTGGGAAAAGCGGGAATTAGCAGGGTGCCGGAGAAGCAGGCAGGGGTGCGTCAGCAACTCGGCGGCTGGAAGCACTGCGGTGTCCCGGCTGACTGGCTGACCCTCGGACCACGGCTGGGAGAGGCTGGCTCCCTGGAGGGGGAAAGGCTCGGGGATCCCAGGTTTTCTTCCCCCAAGACAGGTAGGAGCCACAACAAGAGGGAGCGAAACTTGGAGTGGTGGCAGAGTCTCTCCCTGAGCTCCCCTCGCCACCTTCCTCTCTCTTGAGAAGAAGGAAAAAAAAAAAAAAGAGCGCCCTGTCCCCTGCCTACCCCAGGGCCAGAAGCTCGTCCCCTGGCCCCTTTGTCTTTCTTGACCACCCACCCATTAACAAGAATGGGGAAAAATTCCTAAGACAGAGAGACAAACAGAAAAAAGAAAACTATCCCAAACCCCAACACAGCTCAAAATAGTTTGTATGACTAATGCTCAGCTATGGGTACAGAAAGTCAAAAGCCAGTAATTCTGCAAAGTGTAAACTGAAACATTTACCTCATGATTATATTAGTTCCTCAGCATATTAGAATTCCTCATCCTATTACAGCATATTACAAGCCTCCACAAAATTCCAATCAAGAGTTTCATAAGGAAGAAAATAATAAAACCAAGATGAGTGACTTCCTCAAGCAGCATGCTGAAAGGCAAACATATACACCAACAGATGAGAACAAAACTGAAAGTTATTTTGGCACAGACTGATGTATGTCTGTGCAGGTGCCATGGTAAGCTTAATTTAACATTTCCAAATATTCAGAAACTGAAAGAGAATTTATCTGTTATGCATAAAGTTGTTGCAGTTCTGTTTTATACCCTTCTTTTCATATTCTCTTTTCAAAGATGCTTTATTCTGGGATTTTTGTGACACATTGCCCAGCACAAAATTATTGTGATGGACGTGTTACTTTTAAGCGTGGGGGTAAATGATAATTTTAATGGACAGTACACATGACATAAGGGATCATCAATAGAGGTTTGGTTTGGAGCAGATTATTCTGCATGATCCAGCAAGTACTAAAAAATTAAAATTTAAAATCAAGTGAATTGAAGTAACCTGAGGGAGCAAAAAGGAAATATTTGAAAGAGCAGGAGTATATTATAATGAAAAGGAGAAGATTTTTAATTAAAAAAAGATGATTTATTAAGTGTTCTGAGAATCATACCATCCTTCTAACATACTAAATTTGCCTTCCAAATAATGTGTACTATGATGAGCAAGAGGTGTGGAATGACAGGTTTTATTCCACGTGCCACCATTCTGTTTCTTCTTAAATAAAATTCTTTAGGGACATAATGAAACTGTCCTAATGGAGTACCACAATTTAAACTAAACCCAAAGTATCACTTTGAAGTTCCATGACACACACTATATTTGCTATGGAATTTTAAACTCTTTCTTCTTCTAATCCTATTTAGTTCTCTTTCTGTGTGGCTTAAAGGAATTTATCCCAAGGCATTCTAGCCTGTTTCAAAGAATCTACTGTTTCAAAGCTTTTGACAGGAAAGTGGGAAAACTTCTGAGATGGTAAGAATCATTAAACCTACTTGTTCATCTTCCTGAAAACTGGCAATACATGGGGGTTTTGTGACTAAGTATGCTTGTTCTCAGGAAATTTGTGTCTTGAAAAGCCATAGTCTTTCGTGAAAACAGTGGTTACACTGGTTTCTATAATTTTTTATCATTAGCCATGTAACAGAGAGATAGAAAATTTTCGTCATAATGATTCCAAATGTAATACAATATAGTCCTATTAGGATATTGTCCCTGTTCCAGCTAGGACTGGGTTAATTCTTGCAGTAGCCAGGGGTGGGGAGAAGGAGTCCCTTCTGGGTCCCTTCTGGGTTGGCATAGCATCATGGATGGACCAGTCAAGTATTGTTGTTTCCATGTGAATCATTCGCCTCTCTCTTGTACCCTCTGTGCTGAGTACTGCTGCTGTTACTCCTTCTTTTCTTATCTCATTGTTGTTTCCATTAAACTCTTCTTATCTCAACTCAAGATCTTTACCTTTCCTGCCTCCCATTCTCCTGTCCAGCCCTCTGCAAAGGAACGGAGAGGGTGCAAGTGAGCAAGCAGTGCATGGCTGGCTTCAGTGGGAACTCTAAATTGGAGAATACCATCCCTAAGCCATAACAGAAATCTTTGTGCTCAGAGAATGAAAGGGTCAAGAGGATAGGCTGGCTGACTTGTAAATATCTCAATACATACAGCTATGTTTTCCTTGAATAGTTTCCCAGAAAGTATCAAAAAGACCTTATTTTAGAAAGTCAACTAGTCTAACACAATTTCACTCTTCCTAATTGTCTTTCATTCTTTAATTTTTTTGTTGACATGCTAACAAGAACAGACTTCACATCCTAGATGACATGATTCAAGTAGTCTGAAATAATACCTTCAAGGATTTAAGTTGTCTTAGACTTCATAAATTCAGAAAGAATGGTACAAATAGTCAATAGGCAAGAGACAAAACAGAAAACATTTTATTTATATGTAGTAGAAAAAGTAAGATGCAAAGTGTAATATTTTTATTTTCCTTTAAAAACAAACAAACACATCAACTGAATACATCTAATTGTGGTAACAAAAATGAATTAATTATTATAACGTGAAAAAGCATGCTGAGAACAAAAACAAGCAGAAGTGGTGTCAGTCTGGGGCATCTTTTTCAAGTTTTATAACATTTGACATGTTTCATAAATGTTCAAGCCCTGGAATCATGCAATCATAAAAATCTATAGTTTTTAACGTCTTTATTTACTGTAAAATTAAGCTCTGAAGTTCTCATTATCATGAAAACAAGCTAGAAAAAAGGGACTATGAGGGATAAAAAGTAGGATTTCTTTGAAAAGATGGCAAATCAAAGGCTCTAAACTTTTCTATCATTTTGAGTGCCATGAAAAATAAAATATTTTCAAGAACGTAGGGACTTGCCTTAAGATACTGAGCACCAACTGAGTGATGTTAAGAAAATTTCCCTGACTGACCACCCAGAACCCGCAGTCAGTCACGCTGGCACCACCTGAGCTGGGACCAAGGACCCTTTACAGCTACACACCCCACACTCTCACAGTCACACCAGCTTCCCTTACTGGCTCAGCCCCAGGGTTACCATAGCAGAGCCTTAGACACCCAAATCCTTCAAATAATTTAATCATAGTGCAATAACCAGATAGTAAAATAACATCTCAAGCTGGTGCTTCTGAGGAGGGACCCAGAACAAAGAACTCCTGGGGTTTTTACCCTCACAATCTAAAGGGCAGAAGTCTGGGATCCTCAGCTCCTGCCATGTCTCCCAGTGTCCAGTCACCTGGCTGGGCAACATGTCCCTGTTCCCTTTGTCATGCAAAGTGTTGGCAGGTCACAGCCCCTTGGCTCAGGCTTGGGTTCCTGGCTCCGCAGAGCTTAACCTGCAGCTCACACTGTAGGTGTTCTCCAGGCTACCTGCACTGAATGCATTCCTCAAAAGTGTGAATACTAGTAAACCTCTTGTCAAGTACCTCCTGCAGGCAACTGGGCTTGGGGTTCTGTGGAACTTTTAGCAAAGGAGTCTGTCTAAAATATGTGGAACTTCAAACTATCTCCCACCTCATCTCAGAGATTCCTAGTCCAGTACTTAGCGTCCCTTTTTTTCTGTTTCGTGGCCAAGTTCAGTAGATCCAGAGAAAACGCAGAAGATGAGGCTCTGCACAGTTTTTCACCAATCCTTCTCTATTTCATGAAACTCCTGAATGCAACTGCATGTTGTGAGCTGCTCTAGAATGCTGAAGAGATGTAAAGAGATGCACTGAAACTAGCAGCAAAAAAGTAATGGTTTACTGCAGTAGAGTAAGAAGTGATTTTTCCTTGCTTTGCAATTTTTAACTAAGAAAAAGGATACATCACATAATATGTGATCACTCCAAATATTATGTTTTACTGAATAGTGATGATGTTGATGGTGATAAAATGTCCTCAAAAGTGGTTTAGTTTTGTATTATTTAGAAAGTACTGCAATTTGTCATAGAACAGTGCATTCACTTAGAAACTACTGCAATTTGTCAGAGAATAGCGCATTCACTTCTAATTAAAAAATGTGATCAGCTTGGAAATTGAGAACTTTTAATCTAATGGTGTATTTAAGAACAAGAGAAGGCATCGCTGAATGTTTTTATTGTGAAAGTATTCAACCTGTCATATTTCAACACATTCTAACTCCAGAGAACATTTTACATATGCAAAAACTGCTGTCATTGCTTCTGCTACTATTCAATTGTGTCTTATCAAAAATCTTACATAATATTTAGTTTAAATGCCAGTCCAAAGGTTACCCATAAAGAAATCCAAGAGGATTTACAAAATAATTGCTCATCAATTCAACTGAAGAAATAATGAGTCTTTTAAAAACCTGAAAATTTTAATAAGGTTATAAATCCACCTTTGCTAAACAATATACTTGTGTTTTCTTCCAAGGGTGCTCAAAAATCCTTTTAGAAATAATAGTACAATATACTCTTAGAAAATAAATCACCTGACCATAATAATTCATCTTGAGAGATTCTTTTACTTAATTAATAATGATAATAATCCATGCTTCTGTATTATTTCCCTTTGTGATTAATCACGTGTTTTATGGGCATTATTAAATTAAAACTCCTAATTTCCTGAGAGATGAGTAAATACTATTATTCCAGCTACAACATACAGCAGAGAAGTTAGGTATGGAAAGGTGAAATAACTTGCCTAACACAGTGTGAATAAGGACAAATAATAAGAAATTCAGAGTAATTTCTACTCCTAGAATTACAAGATATGTTTAAAATCATATGGTTTATATTTCTCCATGGTGTTTTTAATTTGCTTTTGTTTCTGTGGATTTTAGACTTCACTAGTTTTTCCAATAGTTCTTTTTAATGGTTGCTCTCTACAACTGTGGAGTCTAGAGAGTTATTTTTTCTTAAACTAGACAGAGAAAGATTAAATTCTCACATCAAAACTCATCCCCAGTTGCCTAGACTTCAAGCAGAGCAACGAATTATTTAATATTGAAGCAAACAAATAAAAAAAGAGCAAACAAACTAACAAAAACCCTAATACAATCCAATGCAGTAGAATTAAAACCAAATAATTTTCCTAATTGTTCCTTTATTAGTTCCTAAAGATGAGCTTTTACATCCATACTCAGATGCCTACACAAGCAACTTGACTTTTGCCAGCTATTTATATGCACAGTGATTTTCCTTGAGTTAACTGAAATTTAATAAAGCCTCAGAACAACTGAGCAGCCAGGTTATTTTTTATGTGTGTAATTAGAGGGTTCTGGGCTGAACTTTATGTTCCTGTTTTGAAAAATCTTAACCTATATCTCCTGACTTTTACTCTTGGCTTAATGAAACGCTTTTCTTCATAGCATTTTTATTTATATAGCACTTGTCACCATAGCAGATTAGGGCAAAATAAATTCCACAATAATTCAGCAAAAGCTGTGAGAGCTACTTTAAGATTAGGAGGAGTTGGTTCATTATATAAAGAATTGCCATGTTAACTACATAGTCTAGAAACTGATGAAATTATTTTTACAATAAAATTAACAGTTATGACACATACAGTACAGAAAACATAACAAAAGGAGAAGCTATATAAAAAACATGGTTCCTGAAGCTGTAGATGCTTTGTAAGACCTCTGTTTAAACAGTCCTTCTTAATGGATCTTTTTTCAACATTTTCTCTAATTAAATTCACTTTTCTCTTCTACAATGTAAACAAAACACATGTAAATGCAGCAGGTTCATTATAACCCCTTTGCAAAATTCTCAGCTTTATAGTGTCCTTTAGCCTCAATATTCTCTTCAGCCTTACTGCTGTAAGTTTATGTGAAATAAGGAGCAGATAGCTTAATATTTTTGACCTCCAGCAGAAATTTGAATGGAAACTACAGAAGCTCAAGCCCAATTAAGCACTAATATAATTGTCTTCATATAGCAGCAATAAATTGTCCTTTCACTGTAATACTTCTATTTTATACTTGAGAGAAAGGCCAAAAAGGGATAAGGAATGATCATATAGACCAAATATGAACTTTAACATGAAAGGAAGCACATATCAAAAGGACTGTGTTCTTTGATTGACTCCTGGGCCTAGTGCTGTCATAAATATAAGGTCAGTCTCTTTTTCAGTGTCTGAACCAGACAGTAATTTTTCCTTTATGAACTGTACACTCCATTTGTGTACTGCACAGCGATAAACCTCATTTTTCTCTGTTTCCTAAATAATTGATACAAAGCCATTATCAAAACGCAACCCTTTCACAAAAGGGTTTTCCAATTCAGTTCTTCCGTAAGCGGTTTGACCTCCACTTGCAAAATAGTGAGATAATTTGTAATCCACCAGGGTCATTTTCCCCTTTAAAATAAAATTATTTAAAGACAATATAAGCCAGATGAAAGCAGCAACATCTGGTAGTAAAGGAAATAAATAACATCTATTAAAAATAATTATAGTTCCTCAAAATCCATACTTTTAACTTGATTTTGCTTGGAAAAATACGCTGCACATAACGACAGTACAAAGTGAAGTTCAATTCCCGTAATCAGTATTTAAACAGATTTAGGGATTTCATGGCTATCTTCTAGGGTTTTGAGGTGGGCTTTCCTTGCATTTCAGGAACTTTTTTGCAGATCAGTGATATTCTGAAGCCATTTATTTGCTTTTTGGATGTACTTCTCAGTGAGATTAGAGCTTTTTCTTTTTTTCTTTTTTATTTGGTAGGGACTTTGTGGCTGTGAACAGCAACCTCTATTAGCTCAGATGTTTAGAACATGGTGCTAATAACATCAAGGTCATGGGTTTGATCCCTTTATGAGTCATTCACTTAAGAGCTGGACTCAATGAGCATTGTGGGTCCCTTCGAACTCAGTATAGTCTGTGGTTCTGTGTTATTCTGTGAAACTGAACTGAAAACAAAGAAGCTGTCAACAGGCAACATTTCAAATAAATAGGGGAAAAGCACACTCGGCTGAGTGCCACATTTATCATCCTGTTCTAATCTTTTGGTTGTGGGTTTCTTTCTTTGTGTCATTCCATGTTCTGTTTTTGCATTTTGCTTGCATTTGACAAATTGTATACTTCCTCCAAGCTTGGTGTTTTACCAAAAGGAATAATGAAATATCATTATACGTCCATTTTACCAAAAATTCTAATTTCTCTGTATAGGCTTCCAACAGGCCTTTGTGTAACTCTGTAATGTCACCACACAACTTGCAAAATCACCTTCTACACAGGCATGCTTATGTAAACCCAAATGTCTTTCCAAGATATGCAGAGACAGATTCTACATAATGAACCTCAGAAAACAGAATTAAGCAATTTAACCTCTGTGAGTGGTACCATTAGGGAAATTTAAAAACTGCAATATTTAAGTGTTTTTAAATGTCCCTAAACCATGCTCTAACTATCCCATGTTCTCATTACTCATACTGATAAGAATTCAAATAAGGATTTAGTTTTTAGCTATATGTACATATATTTGTTTTTCTTATTTATGTTAAAGGTTCTGCAGTCAAAATTAATGTGTGGAAAGGTAATACATGAAACAGCATCAATAACAATAATTCTTATATTCCGCTAAAGGCCACACCGCTAGGATTTCATCTTGTGATTTCTACTTCTTTCAGATAAAAAGCTATCCAAGCCATTTCTGTAGCACACTTATTGTCATTTGTTACAGCTCTGCTGCATGTGCTACTGGTGCTGTTTTAGCATTATCTGTTACAAGAGTAACCTCGTCAGCTACAATGGGACATATGTGCACATGCTTATAAACTATTTTATTGTGTATAGGATAATCTTACAGATGTATTAAGAAACTTAACTATATTTTTCAAAAGCTTATACATTTCTAAGTGCTTTTACTTAAAAAACAAAACAAAACAAAAAAAAAAAACCCTGAGAGATTTATATATAGCCCTATTTTCCCTAGGGGGATAATATTTATTAATAATTATCAATGTCTTTATCTTGGAATTATGCACAGATGATTCAGTCAAATAAACCACATTCTACAAATATATAGAGAAGACATATTACAATCTCATATAACTTAAAATCTGAAAAAGCCTAGAAACAGACAGGCTGTAGAAAAGACTTTAGTTAAAAAGATCTAATATATAATGAATACCATTGAGATTAATTAATTAATTATTAATAATTTTCTATTGCATTTGGGGGTTTTTTGCATAATGTACCCATTTCTTTTGTTAGTTCTGATCAAGACTGATGGGAAAAAATGGTAATGGTAATAGCAGATGGGCATGGCAATTTCAGATACCATGAAAAGAGGGAGGAGAGAAGAAAGTCTGTCAGCTGGAACTGGTCCACTGTTCTATTTCTGGCCACTTGTAGGTTTTGTGCGCTGTAAATTTTTCTACTAGCATTACCAATGCTCTTCAGAGTTGCTAAAAAACCTTAATTTTGCTGAGATTGAGCTTACTTTAATGTGGATAGATAAAGACAAATTCTGCTCCCACTTTACCAACTCCTACCTTCCCCACAATCTTTGTACACAGAAAAATAAAGTTACCTGCCGAAATGTAGAAATAGCAAGAAAATGTTTTTCATAACTACCTACTGTCATTATGGAAAAAATTTGATCTTATAAACTACAAGGGGAAGTTTTGACATGGTTTTTGAGGAAAACACAATTAGTTCTTATTTTCACCTACTGCTGACATTAGGAAAAATAGCTCTTATCCTCTCCTATGTAATCAACATAAAAATATTGCTGCATGTCTTTTCCTATGACCTACAGCAGATGCTCTTGACTCTGCAAACTTAATTAAGCTTGTCTCCAGTACGAGAAAGCTAAAAAGCTGTGAGATATGTATATATATATGACCAATAGGTGTGTGATATTTTACTTCTTTTAAAATCTTAAAATATTTCACCGTGCTCGCAGCCAATTCTGCCACAGAAAACAAGATAGGCCAGGCAAAGATCACATTTCATCATTAAAGCATGAACTATAGAAATTAAGATAGGTTAATTAGGATGTCTGTTTGCACATGTAGCAGATATCTTGGAAACCTAGAAACATTCTGAATGAGATCATGTGATTCAAGAAAACAAATTATGTAAGAATGATATCACAAGATTGTTATACTAACACTCTTCATTAAAAAAAATTCTGAATTATTCTCCTATAGCTTAACAGCATTTCTCTGTCACACAGACATGGTCAGTTGAAAACTAATCCACAAGCAAGAAAACTCCTGTCATCTTCTACCATGGCATTTTCAGAATATCTATCATGTTCACAGAAATCTTATCTCTCTTGACAAGAGTGATCTTTTCCAAGACATGGTGGATGTCTTGCACAAACTCTACAACATCTGTCAACACCCTCCATGAATATGGACAACATAATTTGCATATTAATATCTCACATAATGGCTATATCATTATCCATCTGAAATATCTACAAAGATAAAATGAATTGTCAGACTTTCAATCCAAACATACTCAAATCAAGAGTCATTAAAATTAACTCAAAAATGTGCCATCAGCAAGTAATAGTTTCTCTAAACAAAGAACCACAACTGTGAACATGAAGATAGATTTATAGTGTGACAGTATTGTCATAAGTTCAATATACTTGAGTACCAAAATTACTCTGTATGTAAGACACATAGATGACAGTTTCACCATCTGAATTTACAATTTGGAATTTCTCAATCCAACAGAAATTCAGTAATTATGATTCCCCTATGAAACTCTCTCTGGAACATCCTTAAAATAATGACCTTTCAAAATATCCCATTACATATCAAAATGGGAACCTAAAAATTTATATACACATCAAAAATTTAGAATTACAGATGAAAGGCAAGATGAACAATGTCAGGAAAAAGAGCAGTGCACTGAGAAAAGTACTGCAGATTTGACTCTAAAGTAGCCTTTGTGACTGTAAAAACATATTATGAATCACCATGAACACTTATTTCAAAATGTCACCTAAGCACTTAGCATTAAGCAAGAAATTTAGAAAGAATATTAGGAATTATCAGTAAATTTATACAGAACAAACCAGAAGATATTATACTATTTAATAGCAGTATAGTAGAATTTGAAAACGTCTAGGCAAGCACAACAGAGATTATCAGAATTGTTATTTTTGACTCAGCTATAAACTCTCATGGATCTTTCACTGGCTGCTTGGTGTTTGTGGAATCACCTAGAGCTTATTGTTTCATTTACTTTTTCCATAGTCAGCCAGAGTTGGCTGCCTTTAGAGGTGTAATAGCACTTTACAGGAACTTTCCACTATTGTCATGTTTTACCTTCCTTCTTCATTATTAATCAGTATTTCAAATTGGAGGGTAAAACTCCAAATTGAAGTGATGACAAAATGACTGTTGTTTGTTTATATAGATGGTAAGAATAAAAAAGGTCTCATAATGTGCAAGCTTGAAGTTTTGGCCTTTACAAATTATTAAAAATTAGTTTGGAAAGTTTCAACAAACACATATACTTAACTATTTGTTTCAAAATCTTACAGTCATTTCTCACAAAGCTTTAAATCTTTTTCCAAAAGGAAGGCTACTAAAAATATAAATGGTAACTGTTGCGGAGGGAAGACTCAGACGACTCAGTATGAGTTAGCAAGGAGCTTCGTTTATTGATCAGTTACATGCTTTTTTATAAGTTCTATAATGTGCTCATCCATATTTTGTAACTCAAGCGTGCTATTGGTGTGCTTTTGCAAGTCAACCTCCCTTTTTTGTTTCCCTTTTGCTAGTGCCAACATTTCTGTTTCCCATCCTCCTTCTGCATTCCTACCTGACTAAAAAACATCTTGTTATTGTATAGCTCCCTTGTGAAGGACACAGTGTCCTTCGGTTTACATCCTTAAACTAACTGACTATGCTGTTTCCTCATCTCCTCGGCCACAAGCCGTTCCATGCTCACTTTCCTTTATCCATTCTGCAACAGGTAACTCAAGTCTTTATTGTAAAAATTCTTTTCTATATAGTGATCTCTAAGAAATATGATTATTACTACCTAGTATTCTTATAGTTAAACACTGCTGTGTAGCTATTAAAAATATTAAAATATACTCCATTTTTTTTATAATTTCGTTTCTGAACATATGCAGTACTTAAGACAGAACAGTACAAGGCCCATTTATTAACCTAAAATTTCCACAGCTGAACACACTGAGGTAGATTGTTCACAGCTGCCAGCATAATACCCCAAAATACATGATTGAAAGCAGTTCAGTTTTACTTCTCTGGTTTGTTAAATATTCCTTGATCAGAACTTACTATGAATATTTAACAAAGCATTTAGGTGTTGTGGTGTACTATGGCCAGATTTCGGTTTTCCTCATGGCCGGGCACTCCCAACCCTTCCCCCTGCCTCGGTACCTGGTTTCTCCCCCTGGAGGGCTTTGTATTTCACAATCCTATACAAAGCCCACCAAATTCAAACCCCGCACCCCTACCTCATAGGATGTTTGTACCCTCCCCCGGCCCCTCCTGTTGGTATATATGTAACTGTAACACACAGTGCCAGTGCTTCCCTGGCACGATCCTGGTGCCCAAATAAAACATCTGGAAAAGCCCCTCTGCTTGTCTCTCCTTCCTCAGTGTGCCTGTAACATCGGTGGAATAGGTGACCCCCTGCAGGACCTTCGCCAGCCCCCCCACCCCCCCAAAGCAGCCAGTCAGCCCCTGGAGCCGCGAGCAGATGCTCGGTGCCCCCGCCAGAGGCATTGCGGCATTTAGGGACATGGTTTTCAATTTGATCTTGACAATTTTCACTTTGTGTAATTTCTGTCACTTAGTAAGGTTTGTCCTGCCTTTGACATGTAGGAAAGAACTAGAATTTCTTCTGTAGTCATAGGCTGTCATCTATAATAACTGATATTTGGGTTTGATTTGTTAAAAATCCATGTCACAGTTTGAAATGGCCCTGTGTACACAGATATGACTTACTGGTCCTGTTCAGCCCTACCTGGAGCCTCCCCCCTCACCCTCTGCCCCCTGCCAATGTACCAAGTTCCCCATTTCAGCTCAGCCTGGGAGATGTCCTGCCTCCTCAGGGTACCTCAGTCCTACACTGTGGGTGCTTGTAGCCTGCATGTTCCTGTCATAAGCCTCTGTGTCCTGCCCTGTTGTTGGCCCCACCACCTTTTTCTCCTGGCTGGGCTCCCTGGATGTCCCATGGGCCTGGTGCATCATTTGCTGTATCAGGGTCGGGGCCAACCTTGACTCCCAGCTTACCTGTCCTGAGGAGCAGCCAGCCCTCACTGCTCCCTGGCACGGGCAGGAAACAGTCAAAAGACTTGAACGCATGTGTTTCCAGAATTCTTTTTCCAGGTGTTGACCCCAGGTATTGAAAGAGGAATAAATCCAGTCTAAGAAGCATTCGTATTTATATTTTCAGTTTGTTCTAGTTCTGCTTATAAAACTAATCTTGGATTTATTGAACTTCTCTCCTGATCTTAATTTGAAAAAATAAATCACTATCAAATAAAGGGCCACCAGATGAGCTACAGATTTACGTTCAGTTCTATGTGTTTACTATCAGCACAGACTGATAGCACTATTGAGTACATAGTACTGATGATGTACTCAATAGTGCAGAATACACATGCACTGAAAACATGCAATCTTATATTCAAATATTAAACTATCTGAAGTCCTTGAAGAAAATGTTAAGTATGTAAATAGGTATTTAGAGTGACTTTTTGTGGAGCACGATACACCTGGAAATCTATATTAGTGTGCCCATATTCCAGAAAATCCTAATGTCGGCATTTTCTCTTTTTTGTCTAGAAAATTCCTTTTCCAATTGCTATTGCATTTTCAATTCACTTCTGAAGGAATTTCTCACAAGACTCTTTTAATTCTGCTTTTGATTTACCAAGTTCTACAAATTCATCACATTCTCTGCGGTTGATACTTACTCTTATAATTCTACACTTTACAATAACCCATATAAAATTTCTTTATTGCAGATACTGAATGCACACAAGTTGAGAGTATGGAGATGGAAAAATAGATCTTCCAGCATGTTTTTTAGGTAGCTCATACTGTTCTCCAACACACAGCATTTCTGCCTATTTTCAAAGTCAAATATAAGCAAAGCAGCTTTTACAGTGTCTTTCATGTGATTCAGGCTGTAGTCTCTGTTGCTAGGCAGGTAAGCCTATTTCCCCAACCTTTACCTGGCCTAATCCAACAGCAACAGAAGAATATTTTAACTCACCATCTTCATTACACATAGCCTGATTTTAGCCCATTGTTCATTTTACTAGACTTTTCTTTGTATATAACATACTTATCCCCATTAATATATCCAGTAAGATTTCCCATGTTTACAAAACATAAATTGAGTAAATTTTTCTCCATCTTTCAGATAATGTCATGAACCCAATTAACCCTCCATGCAAAACGGAGGGAAAAAAATCATTCTGGATATTAAGTATTATTTGAATTTCTGTTTCTGGCAGGACAGACTAGTCTCATTATTTCAATAGGAAGGCTTTGTTTAGCTCTAATTGTGTGGATTTCTAGCTCTCCTGGCAGCTACCTTAGGACTGCTAAAAAATCCCTCAGTTTTTTAATTCCACATTTCTATAGGTATTCTACAAATTATCTTTATAGAATTATCTAGATTGCACCTTTCCCTAAAGATAAGGCTTTTTCCTTTCAACCTCCTTGTTACTTGTTTTTCTAATTATAAGTTAGATGTCATATAATCTATTGTCAGGTTCTTAAGGAAAAAAAAAAAAGAAAGAAAATTAAATGGGACAAATTTTTGGTTTAATCCTACTAGGAAATCTTTATTGATACTAACAAATGTCATTATCTTCCCCCCACACAGAATAATAGAATAATTTTAGAAAATAATACCATGCTAATTATGAGTGGAAGAAAGGAACACCAACAGGCCCATAGGCAGCTGTAATAGAAATGTTTTTCTATAACTAGGCAGCAGTCATGAGGTTACAGTTACTGGTCATGTACTTATAATATGGACAACAGGCTACTTTCACACATAAAGAAAATGGCTAGATGAATGCAATGCCTATGCATGACCTACCAAACAGCCTTCTCACTGCCTGCTGCAACAACTGACAACTTGGAAGGACTAATGCTGCACTAGGAAGGAGAAAGAGACATCTTAACCTGTTTCTGCATGTCTTTGCTACCATTCACATTTAAGTAAAATTACTTGCCTGAGTACATAAGAACCTGATTTTACTTGCATAAATGAGTAGAAGAATTAAAAATTCTTTAAAATCCTGTGCTTTTCTGTTCATAAAAATGTATTTAATAATTATCAATGACTCAGCTCTTAAGAGTAGTAACAACTTCAGTTCAATGAAACTATTAACTATGCTCTTAAAATTGAAAGTTTCATGGATTTGAATATCCTTACACTTTACCTCAAGCTTTAAAATTTTGTTAAACCATGGGAGTACAAAATTGCATAGATCAAGGACAAATGAGCAAAGAATTGTTTTGAAAATTCTTTTTCTATTTGATATAAATTTCTGATTTTTAGTGCAATATTTCAACTCGGAAAAAAAGGTCACCTTCCTAAAAAACAAATTCGCTTTCTTAGAAACTGAGACAAAGAACTGGTGACATTTCAGAGGAAAGTGTATTTGCTTCTCTCAGTTCACTGCCTTTTGTCAGGTTTTTGGTGTTGTTTCTTGGCTTATTTTCACTTACAATGCACTATACCAAATAAACAGGGGGTTTTGGTAGAAAATGATCAGTGGAATCCCACTCGAATTGTGCAGGGATGCATGCTGTTCAGCATATCCAAAAATTACCTAGGGAAGATGATGAATTGCAGTGTAAGTCTGCTGATGGTACTAAATTAGTCGAGGCAGTGAAAATGAAACCTGAGTGCCATACTGCAGAGCATTTCATGCTATTGAGTGACCCCGTAGGAAATCTGAAGTTGATAAGTGATGGGCGTGTGGAGGGAGTGGAGCCCCAGTTCCGTGTGTGGAACATCAGAGGGCTGTTCCACCTGGCAGGTACCTCGGGAGGATGCAGTTCAGCCGCCTGCTCAGAGCAAGGGCTGCCGTGAGATCAGAGGTCAGCTATGAGATCAGTAACTCGGACTCGCTACTGAGATCATCCAATCATTTTTCTTGCCTGTTAGATATTCAAGATAGGATTCACTGTTCTCTTGCTCCTCCTGGGATTCCAGGAGTGTGCTTCTTTTATCAAACAGTGTTGTTATTCAAAACTAATGTGTTTGTTCTGTAGCCAACAAGGTCTGACTCAGGAGTGTTCAAAGCAGGTACAATGCAACTTTTCCAAATGTTATACAGGATCTGCAGAATTTTATGCCACTATTTTCACACTTCTATTTTGATATGAGGGAGGGTTTTGTTTTCCTGTTTTATAAAATTTAATCATTCAGTAATATAAAACACATAATTGTTACTGGTTTATTTCTATGAAATATTATTAGTCCAAGCATTTCTTTTGCAAGCACGTTTGAACCCAGAGGCAAGGTGTCTAAATTTCTGCCAGGTCTTAAATAGTAAAGTATTTTTAGGAAACCTTACCTGATGAAATATCTCTAAGTTAAGACTCATAAAAGTGGAAAAGTTGAAAGGAACTTTGCTATGACACAAAGTGAAACATTATTGTTTTTGCTGTCAGCAAACATATTGTAATTTTCAACATCTTCAATGAAATCTATGCCAATTAATGCTATTGATAACCAGTTGCATAAAAAATATATAAAAACAAAATTCACACCAGAATTTATATGAATGCAAGAGACTGATGTATGTCAAATAAGAAAAATACTTCTAAATGTGGACTAAATGTTGCTTGGCAACAGAATGTTTGACTAATTCTGGGGGTGTCTATTTATGCAGTTATTAAAACAGTGTTCCTTATAAGCTGGAGGGAAATCACTGTGGTAAAATATGAACACCTCAATAATCATTATTTAAAAGTCCAACACTCTTCTATTGCTACTGAAAAAACCCCAATAACTGAAAATACATCAGCCTTAAAATCACAGTCTATTTCCATCGAGATACAACTGCATTTGTGGCAGGTATTAAGATGGACATTTTAGGAATTTTATTTCCTTTTAGGTTTTAGTTTAATTTGATAACTCATTTTACAAAAATACCTCAAATAACTCACAAATATTTGCTCCACTCAGATGTAGTACAGATAACTCATTCGTCTTCCAAATTACCTAAAAATAAGGAAACTGAATAAATCCAATATTTTCTGTCCAGCATTTAATGTAAGATACATTTATAGACTCTACACCCACAATTTACATTTAATTTCTAGGCAGAAACTAAGCAATTAGATCATTTGCACTGCTGGAATATTTGCATTAATCTGAGAAAGTGCAGGATAACCAATAACTGACATGAACACTGGGTGAAGCTCTGTTACAGGTCCAAATCCAAAACAAAACTTTTTTAATGAACAATTTAATTAATTTTAAATTGCCTTAGCTCAGAGAGCAGAAAGACTTCAGTACACGTTTTTGTAAGACATTTTATCTGCCTTGCTTTCCAGAACTGAAGATAAAATTTAAGCCCTAGGGCACTGGGGTAGGTACCTGTGTAAAACTGCTAAAATTAGAATAGTTCTCCTAAAAAGTATAATCTAAATTTACCTCCATAATAGTGAGTTTGTGTATTTCTAGCTGACTAGTTGAAATAACTAAATATGATCCAATTAAAAAAGCTAAGAACATTCCCCTCCTTAGAGTATTTTTATTTGGGTTAAAAAGATTCGAAGCCTCCTTTGCAATGAGATTGTGTGTGCCTTTAGAGTAGTACTCTTCTCTGGAGTTGTAAGATACATCAAAAGGTAATATCTTCCCACAAATGGCAAAAAGATGCTTTGTATACCATGACATAAATTTCAGGTGGGTTATGTTTGTACACTTTCACTGTCATGGACTAAGGATTGGTATCAGAAGTTGTCTCTCTGAGTTTGTACAAGGAAATCTGGTCTGCACTTCTTCATATTTCTTCAATATTTCATCATATTTGTTTTGCGTATGTTTTAATTAGGCAGGGGGGGAAAAAACCAAACAAACATTTAAATGCATTTCTGGAGAATTTAGCAATTCAGGGCCAAACGGGAAAAGCCAGTTTTATCTAATGCTACATCATAAACTCTTCTAGAGTGATACATACCTGAGGTGAAGTATTGCAATACCCAGAAGCAGCAAGATCACTAAAAGCCAAAATTTTGATTTCATCTCTGATCTTTCTTCTTTCCTGTTATAGGCTTATATTAGCCAGTGTTCAGTATTATTTTGATGTATTGTAGGTATTTTTGATGCTTCAGTTGTTAAGTGACCATATGTAAGTGCATGTATATACAGCAGAACTATCCAGTCACAGATTACATACATCATTCATCCCAATAGCTTCACTTCCACCATCGGGGGGAAATGAAACCATCACAGGGAAAAGCAATAATCTGAGGTTGCAGCAAATGTTTTGCTCTAAATGCAGAACTTTCTTGTCATGTACACTAATCCTCTGTCAAAGGAAGAGGGATATTTTGCCTAGGTGTGTTACCCTCCTACCTCCTTGGGTCATATTTCAGATGTTTCTAACCCTGCACAAAGAGCATCTGCCAGCAAGAGAGTTTAAAAGCATAATGCAGTTATTTATTGGCTTGTGCACACAGAGATATCTAGGATTTAACAAGCTACTAGACCAGGGACTAATATGCACTCTGGCATAATAAGACACCCAGAGTCTCCACCGGCCAGGCAGGCACCAGTCTGGAGGGGAAGGGCAGGTTTCCACTGCCCCTGAAACAGATCCTTTTTCACTGACCCTGCTTGTTCCTCTAGGGTTTTATACCATTTCATGCAGATGTTTTTCCGCTTGAAACCTTGGGCTTCTAATCACTCGGTCCCAGCAATCCTACTCTATTCACAGTTTTGCCTTTTTTATCTTGCATACCTGTACTCCACAGAGGTAATCTCAATTTGCTAGTTTCCTTGGATGTCTGAGCCAAGGATATGAAGCTACACCACATCCATTCTAGGTGTTCACAGGCAGCTGAACCCTGTGGAGGGTGAGGAGGCTGTTGCAGAAGGGATCTCAGAGAGAGATGGGCACGAGTGTCATCCATTGCATGACCAAAGACAGCAGAAAAAGTAGGACTGACCCCAGAAAGCTATTAAAACTGTGCAGATTTCCAAAGTGACTCCACTTTCATACTATCCAAATCTTCAAAACAGTCAACTCCATGCAGCACTCCCCACCTTGCGATCATCGGCCCCTGCACACACACTGAATCTCATTCAGAGTAAGGGAAACAGCTTGTCCACCGCCCCAAACTCTGGATTTTAGCATAGCAGATCTCTTATTGGATTCTGTTATTTCTGTTTCACGTGTCACGTGTAGTGTCACGTCCACTACTGCACCGGAGAATAAAGTCTGTATGGAAAAACATGGCTTCATTCCTTTCACTTCAGAGAAAAGACAGAGAAAATATTTTTGTTCTCTACCTCCCATATGGAAAAGAAAGATAGTTTGAAAGTAGTCACACCTTTCATCCTTCCATGTTGTTTACTTCTAATAGGAAACAGGGAGAGGAACAAATGGAATTTTTTTTTTTTAATTTTGGCAGAGTTCTCAGTCATCTCTGAGATGACTACATATCTGGAGTTTCTGCAAGCAGCATAAGCACAACACTGTACTTCTGATTAAAAATATTCTAAATAGCAGTTTATTGTCTTCTAGTTATTTCTACACTGCCCACTCTTGAAAACTCATTTAAGCCTGACCATGAGTTTAGTAGAGGGGAGGTGAACAGACTACATTTCCCAAAAGAGTTTAAAACAATCACGTTAATTCCATTAGGTAATTTCCATGCTGATTCACCACAGCCAATACAGGTGATAAATGAACACTATATCCCAGATACACTTGCTTGTCTGAGAGTCAGAATGCCGTCCAGAAATTCATGCAGCTATTGTGTGGTTAAATTATGCTCACTAGACAGGATGCAATTTTGCTTGTTTGCAGGAGTATCTAAGACCTCACATGAACTACAACAACAGACCAATTAATTTTCCATACCTTATCCCTTCCCAGTTTTAGCAAATGCCAGACACTTCAGACAAAGACAATTGTACAGATAGTACTTTCCCACAGGAAGACAGCAACTTTAGTTCATATGTTTAGCTCTTTTTATAGGCAATCAAATAATTATTGTATTACACTTTATTTTATGTACACCCAGTTAGGGTTGGTTTATACATGAATAAGTGTTTATTGACTAAATCAATAGTCTTATCCACGTTACAGAGCACATAAAATAGTTACAAGAATAAAATCAGTTGTTACATTAACCACTTGCAAAGAATGCTTAGGCTAAGTTTTAAACTAATACTGCCTCATTAGGTTATATTCTGATTAAGAAATAGACAGGAACAGAAGGAAGTAATTTTTTAGAAAAAATTAGTCTTCCATTTCCTCTCCACACTTTAGCTTAATTAGAATTTACCACTAAAAGACCTGGACAGTACAATTAAGTTTTACAGCAACCATATTAAGCTTTTTAAAAATTGAGCTTTGACTTCCCCATAAATCCCAGGGGTACTTACAATCAAATTAGGCTTTGTCATCTGAAATAACAGAATGAGATACAAAATATGCCACATACTCTCTGGTACAGAAATCCAGCTAATCAAGAGAGTGACCTAGCATATTGCTACTTCAAAAATACAGCAGCAGCACAGCAGTACTCTATTTCCATGTATCTGGAAACACCTCTCTACAGAGAACGTATACCTGTAAAAGCTATTTCACATGCCTTCTCCTTGGCACCAGTACTGAGCTAGAGCAGAATCAACATTGCATGACAAATAAGTGGTAGAGTGGATTTTGTGTCTTATGCTCTTCCAGTTGTAGCATGTCCACAAAATGGCCAAGTGGCTTCCACATGTATTAGGTGCAAAACAGAATGTAAATAATTTCTATTATTGTATGTTATTGAATGTAAATGTTCTCTTCTGGACTCATTGCCAAAAACCTGCATTGCATTTTTTGTTGACAGCTCTGCTCTTCATGAACACAATTGTTATAATATCACTGTATTTCACAGGCAATATCCAAATTAATAACTCGTTAACTGAGTTATTTTAGCAACTTGGTAAGTGATTTGGCTCAGCTGTTTTTCTGAGAGAGTCTTTTGGTTAAACACTGGGTCATTGATCAGACCAGATGAGAAAAGTCTGTTTCATTGCTTCTGCTTCTGCTTTATACATAGTAGGCTATAACCTCTCTGAAATGAATTCATAAGGGTGGTGGAGTGTATCCTGGCCTCTACAGCAGAAAATTCATTAAGAATTTTCTTTCTCTGTCCATGAGAAAATTCATTAACACAAAACGATGAGTCCAAGGCAGTCAATAGGAAGACTCTACATTCATGTGAAAGCTCACTCCCCTTCAGGAATTAGGTGAATTCATCTAGTGGTAAAAATCTTTACATTTTCCTCCATAAAGAAAGCAAGAAAAATCAGATATTTCCTTCAAAATATGACTACAAAAAGATTGTGGGGATAGTATGGTCCCAAACATCATTCATCACTTCCAAACATGAAAGCTTGAGCTGCTTCTTTATCTGATGAGGAATTACACACCTCACAGGAGAGCAATCTACCTTCCAGGTTAAATAATTTAGAAGTAGAGAGTTTTGGGATGAATACTCTCCTGTTATTCAGTTAGTGTTTTCTAGTGATTAAGCTATTCAGTTAATATTAGCTTAGGCACAGAGGGGTGTGAATGTATATTTTATTAGGCATGATATGCCTGTGCTGACCTCCTCATCTCAAGTAACTGTGAAGTACGTCTCAGTATGCCCAGAAATAAAACTTTAAGCTTCTGGACAAATGTACAAACATTGTAAAGTGGTTTCTGTAGTGAATTGTGCAACCCTGAAACAAAGCAACAGTTCTGGATTAGAAAAAGTAAACAGGGTTTTGGAGAGACAGTCTGCATCTTGAACAATCGCCAAGAAAACAATCAGGTGTTCTAAACACTATTTAGTTCCTATTTGAGCATTTACATTTTGCTCTGGTTCTCTAGTTGCTTTCTTGTCTTTGTTTTGGTTTGGGTTTTCTTTTATTTTGAGAGTGGGAGTGGAAAATTGTTGATTATTTGATGATTTTTAAAAATTACTGTATTACATGTGTTCTTGTGACATTAGGTATGGAATATTTCTAGCAGATCAAGTGACTCCTTTCCAAACTTTTGGCATTGTGCAATCTCACATGTACAGTGGTTATATCCACAAACCCCACTTATGAGTCTTTCCAGGTACTTTTCTTTTGTCTCCAGGTTATCAGGAAAAAAGCACTCAAATCCTGTATTCCTTGAACATCAGTTTGCTATGTATGCTTCAGAAACCACTGCTGGTTTTGCTGCTAATGCAAAACAAATAATGCCAGGGCACAGCAGATGTAGATTAGTTGCCTAAAGGCTGTTAATATAGATTTCCCAGAAAGTTCGTACAAAAGGACATTTCCTTGCAATTTGGATGCTAAATATTTTAAAGACAGACTGTTGCAAAGAAACTTTTCCAGAGCTGACAGTGAGTGAGTGAAGTGATGTTGAAACATAACAGAGATTCAGTGTGTCTTGCTCTTCACAATGACATTACAGTCCAAACCTATGCAGATACCTGACTGTTGTATGCAGACATATTTTCCCACTTCCATAATTGTGACACAGTTTGACCCAGGCAGCTTCCATTCTAACAAAATATCAGCAGAACACACTGATAAGTGGTGTTAAAATTTAGAGAAAAAATGTAGTGTAATTTCTGTTTTGACAAATAAAATATGGAACACATACATATCTGTTTTCATTCATGTTAGGATGAGTAATTGACACTTCACAGATTATGAACTGTTTCAAACAGTTAATATCTATCACCCCTGAAATTATATTTGTCTTATGGCATCTGACACATCTCATATGCTTTGCAGTAACTTTTTTCATTTCTATAGCATCTGCAATGGATGGAAATATACAATCAGCAATACAGCATTGTCAAAAGAACTATAAACAGGCACTTAGGAACTCAATGAAAGATTGTATCACTTTCTAGTGGACAGAATGCTTAACTCCTTTAGTGTCACAGGGTGATTACATCTTCCTACATCACATTTCAAATGTACCGCAACCAGTTAAGATAGTTAAGAAGCCCAATGCTTCTTTACTTTTCTGTGGTCCTAAAGATTTGCAAAAATTTTTCTCAGAGAGCCTGTAAGTGACAGGACTTATTGTGCTATAGTAATGCCTAACTCAATTTTGTGGAAATAAAAGTGATTAAAACATATCCAACTGGGGGAGGGGGGGGGGCTGTATAGAAAGTAACTGTGAAATAAGTCTCAATTGCAGACTTCAGAGGGTTTTTCTGAACTACAGCAAGAAAGTAACAGACTCTGTGAACCAGCTAACTGGAACAGAGAAAGGAATAAGATATATTCATTTTGAGTCAGGTCCCTATTGTGGCAACATCTTGTTACTTTAATATTTCACCTGAATGATAATATCACCAAGCCAACACTGAAAAGGATGAATTAGATCCCTAGTGTAACATCTATCTAGATCCATCTAGCCAGCACATTTCAAAACCATTTCTGATTATTTGGCTGTTCAGTTTATTTCCACATCTCTAACATCACATAGATGCTACACTAGTATCACAGAAATTACTGAATGCTTTCAGTAGCATCTCCAGGATTTATCACATGCTCACACTGAATGTTAGTTATTATGGGTTCCTGACTGAAATAAAAAAGCAGATCACATCTGTATGTACCAGACTGTAAAGGTGGAAAGTTTGGCATTAAGAAAGCCTAAGTTTTCTGACCAAAAAAAATCCCAACAATTTTTACCTTCAATACTTGCATTTTTACAAGGGCTAGAAATGTTTAGTATATCCACTGTCTCTTATCTCTTGGCATCAGTGAAGGATCAACTTCTAAGATATATCAGGACACTGTACTATCCTGCTCAAAACAGAAACAGACTAAATCCATTGCTGTTCTCAGGCTGACTTCCACCAGTTTTGAGATCTTCCCAGTAAGGTTACTGGCATATACTGTGCTCAGGCTTTTCATTGACAAAGTTCTTTAATCTTATGTTGAGATGGACTGGATGTTGTGTTGGTTAAAATGCTACTATTTGATCCACATAAATGGATTTGTTATAAATTTGCTTTTTATAAGTAGAAGTTTAATACTTGCCAGGAGTACTGGGTCTGGCTGGGATGGAGCTCATTTTTTTTCATAGCAGTCCATATGGTACTTTTACTTTTAAATTTGTGACTATAACAGCATGGATAATACCCTGAAGTCTTAGCTATTGCAGGGCTAATATTGATGCTCACACAACATCAAGGACACCTGTTTCTCACTCTGCCCCCACAGAGTGGGTTAGTGGTGGGGAAGAGGTTAGGAGGGGACAGAGCTGGGAGAGCTGAGCTAAATTGACCAAAGTGCTATTCCATCCTCTGTGATGTGTCATCCAGCAATAAAATGGGAAGAGTGAGCAAGCAGCTGGTGGGTGCTTAGCTCTGATTGGGGCCGAACCCACTGCAAAGTTTCTTAATCTTTGCCCTATATTACAGATCCCTGCATTTCAGCAGAGATGTTTACTAGGAAGACCTTATCCTTGGATTACATTATAACCTACCCAAAACTCTGAAATTCTCAATTATGTAGTGGTAGACATATCACTTTACACGTTAAGACCAGAAATGAAAAGGACGGGGAAGTATACAGGAAGGTGAGATACACATGGATTAGATACCTAATACTGTCAAAGTGAAATCCTACCATCCTCAAAGCTAATGACAACATTCAAATGGAGTCGAACGAAGCCACTATTTCAGCTATGAAATTTCCCATCATTCTTATAATTCCATTCAAATACTATTAGAAGCAGAAAAATAGGGTGGAAATGTCATGTGTACTAATGCTAATTCCTGTGTTCTGGAAAAGTGAGAACAAGTAATTGTCTTGATTTCCAAGATGCATAGTAGCCTTGGCAATATTGGGATTTAGTAATATATTGCCTGACATATGAAAGGACACAGAAAAGTATCTAATCAAGGTATCAGTATTCAAAGCAGAACTAGCATCAAAATAGGACATTTTCATGTTGTATTTAAGTAGTCTTGTGTAAGTATTGTATAAGGAGGTCTTGGTGGTAGCTGAAAAACTGGAAACTATTTTCTTAGGTTGTGGAGGTAGGGCTTCATCCAGCCTGCCCATTTTCCCAATGATTTTTCTGGGTTTATAACTGGAGGTGCACAAATTACTGTGCTGCAAAGGTAGTGAGAGTTTCAGGGCAAGATTTCTTTAGTTTATTATTTATAGTTTCCACTGTGGGCCAGGAGAGAGAAGGAAAAAGAGAACTTGCATACTAAAATCAATACAAATAATAATAGCCTCTTACAAGACAAGCCTCAGGGGCTGAATATCTCTGGGTTCCTTTTTTTACATAAATGATCTCAGTGGATTATTGTTTCAATGTTTTGTGCTGTCAGTCACAGTTGGTTACCAGCTCTCTATTTGGTCTCATGGAAATCTTCTCACTTCTGTGTGCCAAAATAAAACAAAATTACATAGCAGTGGGTAGCCCATTGTAGCTTTCCTGAATGTCTTCAGCAGAACAGTAATACAACAGAAGCAGTAATCCATGCTGTTCATGGCTCTTTTTCAGACACACATCCTGTCAGTCAATGCTGAAGCGGCCAAATGTGTTCCCACACCATACCTAAACTTTCTCATTGCAGAGCAACTTGGGGCTGGGGCTCAATTATTTGTCTTATTTTCACTTATTTTTAGCTAGGAAAACACACTGAAAACCAAAAAAATATTCATTTGGGTCACGAGAACACTCATATTTGATAACTTTGCTGTCATTTTAATAGGAATGTGGATCAGAATTCTGCAGAATTGATATTAGATAAAACAAAGACATTCAGGCATCTCAGTATTTAAATGTGTGCATATAATAACAATACTTGGTGCTTATAGTTTTCCAGAAATTTCTTTTTCCTAAGCATCCCACTTACTTCTGTTATTCTACTTACTATTGTATTATAACGGTTTTTGGGATTGCAGAACTGCCCAGGGGTCAGCGGGGCAATTATCCAGCACCCTGGTCAGATAGACGGTCGCAGAAGAGTGGTATCTCTTCATCTATCTATTTACCTAGGTATTGACTCCGCAGTGGAGAGCAGAGCAGTCATTGGTAATAAAGCGAGGCAGGAACAAAGAAGAGAGAACGAACTCCCTAATAGCAGCACCCAGATTTATTGTCTCTTCGGGGGCATGCGAGCTATCAGAAAGACTTGGAGGGGGTGGTTAACACAGAGTTTTAAGGGGAAAGGAAAGGGGTGGTCAGAGGGGATGGGTCCAGGGTTCTTATCAAATCACAGATTGACAGGGGATGACAGTTTTCCAATGAGCTCTGGGCAAAGGCAGAACATATTTTCATGAACCAATTAATGTAAGAGAACAGCAGAAGTTTCTAGTAACTGTTGAATAGTAAAACAATGTGATGAATATTAAAATAACAGAGGTGGAACAGGGTCTTTGATTGACAGGGTTAAAACGTGGCAGAGAGGGGATTTCCCCTAAGCTCACTGCCACAGTATTATGTACTGAGAAAACCAGGCAATTTTTCATAATTCTTTTGGCATAATCATAATAGATGTTTTCTTATTAGTCATCCTCATGTATCCACAGAAATATTCAGTGAAAATACATTCAAATTATTTTAAAATGTTTATTATTTTTATAATCATGTGATTATATTCAGATGGTACAATATCTTCCATAAAATGAATTATATATCTTTTTAAAAAATAGATTATCATAATCCTGTTTAATGAGTTTTTCAGTGGTTATAGAGAACATATTACAATCTCTGTATTTCTGCATTTTTATTTTACCATTTTACTAAAACAGTAACATTTTTTGTAACCACAGGCATATTTTCATTGAATACCTTTTGATTTTTTTTATTTCCCTTTTATACACAGAAAATTTAAGAACATAGGAACGAAATTAATTAAGATGTCTGCATTTCCCGGATCTTAAAAACAAGATGAGTAATTGGCATTTGACACATTTTTGACAAGTAAAAAGGTTTTTTTTCTCCAGGGATCTTTTTGTGGTAACTATTCAGCTTATTACAGATATTTTGGGTCATATGCAATACTGACAGTCTTACAAAACTGCCTCAAAAGAAATGGACAGAAAGTAGAGGTTTTGACCAACAGGAGAAAGGTTTCTGAAAGACAATTAAAATCCCCAGTCTTAGTGTATCACCCACCTGTGTGTACCCACACAATATTAATTCTTTAAGACCACATCAGCTGGAGAAGTTCAGGAATATACTACCATCAGAAGCTACAAAGTGAAACTAAAGAGTAGGCAATAGACCAGCATATCGAAGACAACTTGTCTAGCTCCTCAAATCTGTACTAATGCCAATGGAAATTGCAAGCAGTACTTTAAAAACAAAACCAAAAGTCTTAAAGCAACAGAGATCCTGAATGTGTTTCAAGCACAAAGGATAGGAAAACAGGAGTTCTAGCCCTTAATGTTGGAATGTTTAAGGATCAGTACTTTCCTTTCTTTCTTAAAACAGTCTCGTGTCAGACTAGGAAAAGAAATTTTACAAAAGGACCTTTGTATCATTGCTATGTGACAGACTGTGCTGATTGATTGCGTCCAGCATCTAATTTGGCAGAAGTGCATGTGACTTTGGAAACACATGATGCTTTTTCTGTCTACATTATCATAACTCTTTATACAAAGTTTATTTTTCCTTGGTATGTAATGTCTCTTCCATTTACTGGAATGCTTTTTCCTTGTACACACCCTTCTATGCTATATTTAGTAGTCATGTCAGACTTTCTACACTGTTTATTCTAATCACAATTACTGATGTCACAAACCTTTTCTCTGCAGCACAGTTTGTATTTTATGGTTATACATTATGTCAAATTATTAATACTATGTGTTTCTTTGCATTTATGAGAAATCTAATTTGTGATGCTGTCCTAGTTTCAAAGACAGGTATTTGCTAAAGAAGGCAGAAGCCTCCTTTAGAATAGGAGAATGTAACCCCCTTCCCTCCGAATCGGCAACAGTTTGAAATCAAGGGCTTTTCAGGCAATGATATGAGAAAAGAGGAATAACAGTCCTTTACTAATATATTTTATATATATATATAAAATGAGGCAGGCAAAACAACAACAATGGTAACTACAACAAATAAGAACACACAAACCCACAGTTAGTTTCTTCCCGCTTGGTTGGCAATTCCCCTTTGATGAAGTCACAGTCACAGCTGGCAGGGGCACTGGTACTCCTGGTGCACAGGGACGGTGCGATAACTCCCCTGAGAGGGGAAGAAAGAGGCTCGGGAACCCCGAGTTTCCTTCCCTCGAGACTCTGGAGCAGGCGATGGAGAGTTGGTAGAAAAACACGCAGCTTTGATGGAGTCACGGTCACAGCCAGTCGGGGAGCAAGGATAGAAAGCACCCAGTTGGAGACAGACGCCTGCAGTGACGGCAGATCTCCCTAGAGCTCCAGCAGCCTCTGTCTTTGGATGTCCAGCAGCGAAGAAGAGGAGTGCCCTCCAGCCGTGCTTGGCTCCTTTATCCCGTCCCAGTCCCCGTATCCCTGCCCCACCCTGAGGGGAAACCATCCCAGCTATCAGGGAGTCCAGATACGGCTAGCCAGCCCCATTCATCTCAGAGCCACCTCTTTGTCCCTTCTTAATGATCCACCATCAAGGTTCATCAAGCAACTAATCACTCGCCATTATACCCCCCCCCAGCAGCTAGAATGGGGAAAAAATTCCAACACAAAGAGCTAAACAAAAGGTATCCCAAACCCTGACAGATGCTCTGCACAATATTATGGAAGATGTAAGTGTAGGCCAGTTGAAGGTAAATGCTGTTTTTCTCTGACATAACGGTAATTTTAAAAACAGGAAAAATAGCATTAATTCTCTGATATTTTCAGCCAAGCCAAAACTAATGACTGTTTCTCTAACTTAATTGAAGTGTGAATTAATTGCCTTTCTTTTCATTTAAAACCCCTACTTACATCTTTACCATAATAAAGACTTTATTCTAGTGCTTTTTTAGTCTTCAAACAAAAAGTGGTACTAACTTATCTATGGATCAGAATATAGAATGTCAAAATCTCTTCTCTTACAGTAATATTGTTATTATTTTTTTGTACTTACTTTAATTTTTTAATTTTGTTTGTACTCTCACCAGTAAGTTGGTATAATTGTCTTCCACATTGTCATCTCATTTTCTAACACTGTAACACTTCAGACTTTGTCAGATGGGAATTTAGGAGCAAGACAGGCACAAGAACAGATCCACCCCACTGGCTGAGAAGTCCTTTCCGAGAATGGTAGAGATGAAGTTTCTAATTTATCACACACACAGCTGTTTACCCATATCATCCTACAGAAACACACTCCCACTAGTCAAGGTCTCCACTCTATGTCCAGCACCATGGACAGGGGGACATCTGCAGATGTATCTCAGACCACCCAGCGCTCTCTGCCTTGTGTATTCTTTCCAACTTAGAGGACTGGCATGAGTTTCCATTGGCCCTGTTGGTCATATCACCCCAGGACAGTCCCTTTGATACTTCCCAGGTTTAAAGCCAACAGACAAGTAGCGGTTGTTACTTAGGTTGATATCACCTTCTGGATTCCTGCCTCAAATGCATTATAGGGAAGCAGTTGTCTTTAAGTTCACCTATCCATCATGTTTTTTCCCCCTGTACATAACTAAGCCACTAGAAATGAGCAGTTGTAGTTGAGAGCTTTTGGACAATCTTGTCCCATGACCACTGTATTCAGGTTGTGTGGCAGTGGCCCAGACTGAAGCTGTGGTGCCATCTGCCCCGCTTTGCCAATCAGCCCCTTATAAATTCTCCATGTGGATTAATGAAGACAGTAATTGGGTAGGTTATTCTCAAGATGGAGACTCTGAGGGGGAAGGGGAAGGCAAGGTGGGAGATATTCCCGCCATCAGTTAACTGCCACTCCAAGTTTCATCTCCTCCCCTGTTCCTTCAGGGATGTTAAATATTCATAAGTTTCCAGAGAGTTCTATTACCCCTTCATTATGGTTGGTCAAGTTTTAATGTATGCCTCCCGTTTATGTAATCATTAGATGTTAGATATCACCCCATATTCCCTCATTGGTCCATTTGAAATGTACCTCCCCTTGATCCGCCCCTTTTCCCTCCCTTAAAACCGTCCGCACACTGTATTCTGGGTTCTTGGTAGCCTAGCTCCTTTCCTGTTGCATTCACCTCTAGCCTTATGGAGCAGGGAAGAAAATCTGGGATTGCTACCTAGAGTCCCTCTCTCGCCTCTGCTTCTGCTCACTACACTGTATCAACAGCCTGTCAGCTCTCCAGGCAGTTAGGCTGACAGCTTGTGCAGAGGGCTGACTGAGAGCAGCTTAAGCAGGCTCAGACCCTGCAGAGAAGCTAGCTCAGATCCAGCTGAGCCCAGAGCCAAGCACTGAACGTCACCTGCTGACCAGCTAGGCGGTCAAGCAGCAAACAACAGGGTTGTTTTCCCAGAGCATACCAAAAGAATTACTTGAGTGAAGAGGTGGAGTTTCCTCTATGGAAAGGCTCTTGCCAAACCAGGAAGCAATCTGAGTAATTTGAACTTCTGAAACTATTGGCCTTGGGATTTAACAATTTTGCTGAGAATTTCTGTAGAAATTTCTTTTTGTTTTAATTTTGCCTGTCCCAATCTGCATTATATTTATATATAATTTAAATCTGCATTATATTTATATATATATATATAAATAAATACTTACCAAAATGGCTAAATCTAGGCCAGTTCATAATTTATATATGTACAAAAGAAACATAATAAATAATCATCACTGAACAACTCTTAAATATTTAGCAAATTTAAACCAATATGGCATCACCATCATCTCTGGTGGTCAGATGACTAAGTGTCAGTTTGCAACTGATACTTTACATCTTCACTTTTATGAGTGAAGAAACAGCTGCTCAGATCATTTCAGTGGAGGTCACTGTTGTGGTTTTAGT
>VYZT01062655.1:97756-110998 GCA_013400735.1 Pomatostomus ruficeps | reverse complement strand
CTATGGCTTCCAAACACCTATTTATCTTTGGTTGTAAGTGTTACTATATTGCACATTTGGCTATAGAAGCTTTGAAACTGCACTCAAAAATCATGTTTAAAGAGAAAAACATGCTTCTACAGTTATTACAACCACAAAGGAGCTGTAGGTGAGAAGCAGTTCATAACTATATTACTCACTCTCTAATTATAAGTGTGGCAATTAACTGAAAGCCAGAGTCAGCATTCCAGTTCATGACTCGTAGCAAAGCTACCTGTAAAGTTTTATAGAAATTCAGTCATTAGAAAAGCTCATATCAACTGTTAGAATTAGAAATAATTCTGTCAAAAAATAATTATATCTAGAATTTTCTGTGTAATTACCCTGATGAGATAAAAATACACATAGGTTTATCAGAAGTTTGATAGAGAGCAGATGAAAAAACAGCCAAACACAAAACCCCACACCAAAAGAGTACCCATCTTGACTACGAAAGAAAATTCAAAATCTTGAAAAAGTTAATTAAAAATTCAAAATGTAACGTTCAGCCAAACATATCAAACAAATTGTCTTCTTTCATTTTTCATGTCTAAACATGGTTTTACATTTTTCAGCTGTGTGTTTGATTATATTTCAAAAGAGTAGTCATTTCAGTCAAAGATTGGAGCATTTTGTCATCTCTTTGCTGTCTTGAGCGCACCAACAGGCTCCCATTGCCCTGATCAGCTGTAACCCTCATTGTCTGTAATGAGCTGATTCAGCAGTGTGTTCCCACCCAGGGCGCTGTGTGCTGATGTTGGAGCTCAGCTCTGGCCCATGTGTGACAGGGATCAGGCTGCCCTACAGGGACTGTGAGACGGCTCCTCCCAGTCTCCCCCTGTGGTCGGGGCTGAGCGCAAGCTCAGGGCCTGCACCTTGCTGTAGGGAAGGGTTGTAGCGTCTGGTCTTATGGCAGCCTCACACTGACCTTGGCCCTGTTTTCACATCTCTTCTTGTCCTAGATCCTGAACTGTCATGGAATCAGGGAATGGTTTGGGTTGTAAAGGACATTAAAGATCCTCTTGTTCCAACCCTCTGTCGTGGGCAGGAACACCTTCCACTAGACCAAGTTGTTCAGGGCTTCACCCAGCTGGGCCTTGAACACTTCCAGAAACAAGACATCCACAGCTTCTCAGGGCAGCCTGTGCCAGTGCCTCACCACCCCCACAGTAAAGAATTTCTAATAGCAAACTTAAACTCTATCCTTTCAGCCATCGCTTGCTTTGCTGGTGCCTGGTTATCCCTGTCCTGCTGGATGGCCCTGGTTTCTATCACTGGACCTTCTCTGCTGAGGCATAGTGGGACTGCATCATGCCTGTGGGGACCCTGCCTGGTCCCCAGCTGTGACCCACAGCTCCCAGCTTCCATGACCCCACGGGATCACCTCGTGGTTGCAATGTTCTGGCAATAATGAACCAAAGTGCATCATGCCAGCAATTCTGAAAGGTGTAAGTATGAAAAAATGAAATAGGAACGTGTCATGATGCACTCTTTTGACGCCTAGCAGTTAACATTTTCTCATTAAAAAAGATACTGGAGGAGATAAAATATCCTAAATCCCAAACTGTTCTTGTGTTGCTTTGCATTTGCCCTACTTGACTGTTTACATCTGGTACCTGGGAGAAATTGTGAGATAAACTTGATTGATGTTTCTAAAAAAACAAAGTTGTGAAACCTGTGATGAAGACCTTTCCATAGACAAGTGTGGGAGGCAGGGCACTCTTCACTGTGGGGACGGTGAAGAGTGCTGAAGAAACTATACTAATTATTTAAGTTTATATCCTTTGATAAGGGAAAAACCCTCCTTCCTAGAGAGTCCTTGCAATCCTCCATGTTTTCGGGTTCCCTCGAGACTTCATCACTCAGTAAGCCATGCGCCGTCCCAGTGTCTCCCGGGAGAGGTCAGCCCCCCCATCCCGCAAGACCCTAGGGATATAAAAGGTCACCATGTGCTCCCCTCATTCATTCTGTGCCTGGCTACCACCATCAGCAGCAGCAATAAACATCTAAGAGACTCGGCCTCAGAGAATCCTTCTTGCAATCTTGTCAGAAGATTATATCTCTAAGGATATAACTACAGTGAGTCCATGGGGGGCACGGGAGGGAACCGAGCTGGGAATGGTGCGGAGCGGACGGTGTCGGCAGCGGCAAAAAACGGACACTCGGACCCAGAGCAGGTAGTGTCAGCATGGAGCCAGCGCTGAGACCCAGTGACAGCTCCTGTGCCACAGGAAAATGAAACCATCTCAGACTGTGAGTGAAGGCTCCGCCTGCCCCGCCATGCGTGTGAGCTTCCCCGCCCCCGTAAACCCCCTTCGCAGGAGACCACGGACCCTCAAAATAACTTATGCTTTAGAGAAGCGCAAGTAATTTAGTCATCATGCATGTTAAACACTCTCCTAAAAGTCCATGAATTTAGCAAATTCTCTTTAACTGCTTTCTCTCTCAAGTCTTAATTATTCTAAATTAAGCATGAATATCTTGACAACTGATTAATTTCCCTCATTAAGAAATATTTTAAGGGTCTGCACATATTAGAGTGTGACATTTAGTTGAACTAAATATAAACTTTATAATGTAATTTTTGTGAGGAATTACATTAGATCCATGTTACAGTTTGAGCATGGAGGTATTTCATGCTCGTTCTATTTCATTTTGTTCCATTCAATAAACCTTTTTTTCAGATCCTGGCACTGATTAACGATATGTAATTAGAAATGATAATGGGACTATAGAGGTAGGTAAACAGCAACATGAGATTTGCTTAGTGATCGGTTCTTTCTTCCTCCTTAATTTCGAGGTGGTAAACAATGGTAGCAGCGGGTTCATTAAGGGAATCAGTATTTTTATGGACAGTTAAATACTAATTGTAAAGGTTGCTGCAGTCAAGTGAATTGTATCTCTTTTTTTTTTCTTTTTTTAATTAGAAGAAAAGCTAAGGATGTCAAGAGGAACCACATCCTTCAGATAGGAACATCAATTTTAGAGGAACCACAAAGTTTTATATAATCAGATATTTAAGACTGAGGACACTTGCCATACTGACATTGTTTACATGCAGAAAAGTATAAGAAAAACCTAATTTTCTTTTATAGTTTTGCTTTGTTTGTCATTTGCAGTTTCTAACTATGTTTCATGCTCTGTATTGTTTGAATGTAAACTTTCATTTTATTTTTGTCTGTTGTGGGTGAACTGCTGCTTGTTGTTCTCCTCACCCATGTTCTAAATCTCAACATTAAGGAAATGACCCATTTTTCACTTTGGTTTTTGAGTTTTTTCCTCATTATCTCTAACTTTCTATCCATACAAACAAGCTTAAGGCAAAGGACTTGAGGAAAATTAGTACTGAGCAGAAAAGAGCAAGTGAATTATATAAACAACATTCTTTGGTTACTAAAGATGAATGCAAATTACAATTTTAACCCCATCACACATTCCAGTATTTCTTCATTTTGCCCCAGACAGGAACAAACAGCAAATACATTCAGATTTTCACAGAATGGAAATTTTTTAAATACCTGCTTTTAATTGTTAAAATTCCTCTGACTAGGGAAAAAAGTGTCAAATGTTCCCACAGGAGCTAAAGTCCATCAAAAGTTTGATCCTTCCTTTCCAAAAACCAAAATGTTTTTTATTCAGTGTGCTTACTCCAATAAAAACATGTGGTATAGGCTATAAAATAAAATAATCAACTAAAACCAAAATCAAAACAAAGCATAGCCTGTACAG
This sequence comes from Pomatostomus ruficeps, assembly GCA_013400735.1. NCBI lineage: Eukaryota > Metazoa > Chordata > Aves > Passeriformes > Timaliidae > Pomatostomus > Pomatostomus ruficeps. The sequence goes on along the minus strand of VYZT01062655.1, from coordinate 107,251 downwards.
TTCTTTGTCTAAGGACAAAATCACACAGAGAATGGGTAAGACATGACTGAAATTACTTAGAGTGTTTAATGCAATTCTGGAATCTGCTCTCACATGATAACAGTGGGGGCAGTACAAGAATCTATAAAACAAAGAAGTTGTTGCTTTGTATTCTTGCACCAAATTGAAATATCATGTTTGGTTTTCATTTGTTATTGAGGTTTCCCTATGGCTGTATCTATATAAACAGATGTCTTTCTGCAGAAACCAGAGATCAATAGATCAAAGCACTTGGTACCCAGGACCTCACACCCACACTGCAAGTGGCTGGAGAGTTTTACTGAATTCCATCAGGTCCCACACATCCCAAATGTCCCCATTGCACATTTTGTTAAGGTGTCTAAAGAACAGAAGAGTGGCAGTGAACATCTCTGCACACCTGGAGCAGAGATCTGACCTCTGTAAGGAGTCTGACTTCTGTGCACTGAAACCTTTCTCTGGTCCAAACCAATGTGTAGTAAGTGGATAAAACACGGAGATTAACTTCACACCTTCAGCTCTGTTCTCCACCAAAATGCCAGTTTAAACACAGCATATGTCAGATGAAGCTGCCTTCAAGTTGTTAGCTGGCATAAACATCCCTATGATCTCACTTAGCAATGCACCACAAGCCTGAGAGCTATGCATGGCAGGCTCACAGTGAATGGTGGGTGACACATCCTAATCTGGAGAGCATAGCTGGATAACACAGGACCTCTCTGATCACATGGAAACCACTAAGCTTCAGCAAATTTTAATGTTTCAGACGGTATCTCTCATGAAATAGTTTTGTTTGATTTCTTTATGGGAAAAGAAAGACCTCAAAAATTAACATTTTCAAAAGTTTTAGGAGAACTAGTAGGCATGAGTTCTAAAATGACTGCCTTTAAATTAGCTATTAATATTTTTGGAAAAGATCTTGGATCTCGGTAACACTGAGATAAGCAGGATGGTAGAGGAACAACAGATGTTTATCTTAGGTGAGACATTAAAATTTTAGGTGGCCAAAGTGTACTATGATTAATGCTATTTGTGATAAAATGCACAAAATTGAAATCCAGAAGTTTTCTCAGCTGTTAAATAGACCTGCAGTACTTAAATAGGTGCTGGTTTTAACAAGAAAGTTTGTCATGCCTGCATTTATTGTGCTAAGTTATGGTCATGAGCCATATAGAACTAGTAGAAAGCAAATGAAGCTTACAAAGGTGGTGGAGGGTCTGGAAGGGAAGGCGTGTGAGGAGTGGCTCAGGGCTCTTGGTCTGTTCCAACTGGGCAAGAAGGGCCTGAGGGGAGATCTCATTGCACTCTGCAGCTTCCTCATGAGGTGAAGCAGAGGAGCAGACACTGATCCCTTCTCTGTGTGAGCAGTGACAGGACCTGAGGGAATCGCAGGAAACTGTGTCTGGAGGGGTTGAGGCTAGTTATTAGGAACAGCGTAACAGCTCCCCAGGGAAGTGGTCACAGCACCAAGCTTGACAGAGTTCAAGAAGCATTTGGACAACACTCTCAAGCACACAGTGTCATTTTTGGGGCTGGCCTGGGCAGCACCAGGAGCCGGACTTTGAAAATCCTTGTGGGTCCCTTTCATCCCTGGATATTCTGTGATTCTATGCTATGATCATTTTTTAAAACATAAAGAAAGGAAAATTATATACTAATAGTACTAAGTGTACAGCTGCCTAATGATTAGAGCAATCACCTATGAAATGGGAGAGACAATATATATGTCCAGCTAACTCAGAATGGTTTCCAGTGCCCATCTCTTCCCAGAACGATAGTTCAGCCTAGGAAAGAAGCATCCTACACCAAGTCTGTGAAAGTCACAGCAAAGAATCCAGCAGAGAGAAGGAACCACACATCCAAAATACAAGGAAAAGGTAGTATTTTGCAGCTTAGTGCTATGAAGACATTCAGCTGGAAAAGTGGGACTCAGGATTCCTTGTGTTATATGAAAAAAATACTGGAAAATTTTGACAAGAAATAAGGCAAAATAGAAAAAAATCATACTCTTTGAAAAAAATAGTTGGAAAATGAAAATCCAGACCCGGATTCAGAGTGGATAGAGTTGCAGTTGCCATGAGGGACATGATTTAATTTGTATCCCTGTGTGTCCTGGTAAATAAGCAGCTCTCCCAATGGAGACGAAAGGTTGCTGGACAGAGATTCACTTGACCACATATAGTCACCTAAAATCTTCCTGAAAGAAATTAGATCAGTTGCACCCCACAAAAATCTTGACTATAGATGGACACTAGATCAGATAAAGGCATCCCAAATAAGATGAGAGAAGTTACTTTGGTAACTAGCTGTCCCCAGGAAATTGTGATGGCAGCAGGGGCCTAAATCTGGGACTTACAATTGTCATTTGTGTGTTTAGGTAAGATACCCTACTACATTAGGCACCTCAGCCTTGTATTAGATATAGGACTCACTGACAATACAGGGAAGACCTAAATCCAATTTCTTGGTATAATTTTCTTCCTTGGTTAACAATAGCCCAGCCTACCAGGGACATTTGTAGCACTTAGAAGCAAACCAGAGGAAATAAAACATAGTTTAAGCGCAGAGATGTTTTAAAATGTGAAGTGATACAGTGCTGTTAATTGCACAATATTAGAATTTAGCCACTTAATATGGCAGCAGTTCTGATTAGGTGCATCAGCTACCTCTGAGTATTGCAAATCTGAAAATAGGTTAGAAATCACAATCTATTTTAAGGGTGTTTCTATTTAAATTAATGGTATGGAAAAATCTAAAAAATTTGTTCCATCAAAAGAATCCTCTTAGTTTTACAGCCATGAGAAACTTTTTTGCAAAAAGTTTTGAAAATGTCCCTTATAGTTGGAGATGTATTTATGCTTATAGCAGCTGATTCATAAGTACAAAACAGAATATTATAAAGTTTTATTCATCTTACACTTTCAAATATACTAAATAGAGATAAACAGAATGGGCATGTTAAGATTTTTTTCTGATTAACTGATTAATTTTATGGTAATTCAAAGTGTTTCAGTTTTAAATTAATTGTTTGAATACTAAATTATGCAGCTTTATGATCCAGGAGATAAGCAGAGTTCTAAAGATGCCTCTGAGACTTGAAAGAGACAGCATTAGAAGCTCATTATTGCCGGCACATTTAACATGGTTAAAGTAGGGGAAAATAGCCATTAAGTTAATGTAATAGTTAAACTGCATTAATTTGAAAAACTGCCCAGTGAAATGCTTACAATGAGGGTGTTAGGGTTTTGTTTGGCTTTTTGGTTGGTTTGTTGGGTTTTTTTATTCTGTAGCATCTTCAAATATTAAAGAGTCAAAAGCATTTGAAGAGTAGTCCTTTTCAAGCAACTTAATGTTTAGACTTGAAGAAATACTCAGTTTATCACTCAAATATGTGTCAGAGTATCAACATTTTGTAAAGACAGAAGAGCAGACGTCAGTATTCATAAAAGATGAATGAATTCAGTACTATTGGGTGATAACAAACAAACAAAATAAGCTCCAACTCTCCTTCCCATTAGTCCTTTCGTCCTCGGGGTCCTTTCTTCCAAACTTTGAAAAGTAGTAGTACTTACTGAAAGTAACAGTACCTATCTCCTGACTGCTTAAAAGCACCAAAGTAGACATTACAAACTATTGAAAAGGAGAGCAAAAAGAGAACACCTAAGTCCTAGAAAAGTCCACATTGAAGAAACATAACAATTGATATCGTAGGATTAGATTTAACATATTTCATGTTTCCAAAAATGAAGTAATCAATCCCACAAAAGTAAAATGAAAGGTAATCCCCAAGACACGTATTTGGTTTACCACTTGCTTCAGATTGGTTGCAGAGTATAGTGCTATGTTTAATGTCCCTTCCAAAATTTTTTGATATTAATTACACAAACTTTAGATTTTTTTTATTGCTGTTGCAATTCTGCAACTATTTTTTTTTTGTCACATTTTTGGTCTCAATAATTTCCTTGGCAATAGCATCCACTGTTTAACCACTTAAAAAAAAAATAAAGATGTTATTCCTTAGATTTTCACTTCAAACTACTTCTTGTGTTTTAGATTTGAGACAATGATCTACTGAGGTTCTACTACTCAAACTTCACAAGGATCATTATAGATCTCATAAACACCCAAGGGTTCTGGCTGCAGGTGGTGGCATTAGATAAAAGTGAGGCAATGCCTTTCAGACCATGGAGATGAGGAATGCAATGTGGAGTACAACTGTTTCAAGAGACAACACACAGAAAGAGTAACATTCACAGAATTTCATTCTCAGGGTGTGCCCTTAAATGGGAGCACTAACTGGGTAATATAAAGTTTGGAGCTACTTCCCACACGCTGATGTACCACACCTGATTTCACATCTGGTAGAACCTGGACAGCTGATGTCACTGTCTGAATTTGGTGGCCAGGAGGTGTGGGTCAGGTGGGGTGATACTGAGTAAATAAGAACTAGAGGAAGAGACTTGGGCTTTTCAAGGAGCTCATCACTGATGCTGCCTCAAAATAGAACTTCCCAAACCTCCTACCAAAGCAAAGACTAAGCTGGTCTGGGCCAGGTGAAAAAAAATAAAGTGGGGAAGGTTTGGCAGCTGCTTTGCACCCCATCTTACATTATGTGTGCTGCTTCTGCCCAAGTCACTCTTAAGATGCTTTTGGTGGCAGAAGGGGACAAGAAAGGATGAAGGAATGATCTCTGTTCTTAATCTCAGACATGGAATTAGCACATAGGACCTCCTAAGGCATGGGCTAAAACAGTGCTTGTGGGGGCAGAAAGCTGTTGCAGACCTAGAAGAGAGCAGCAGAGCCAGTATTGCTCATTATGTCACCGCTGAGAAGTTTTCAGGCAGCTCAGACATATCTAATTTACTCAATGTAACTAGGAAGGATGGGACTGTTACGAGGATCTCCTTCTTTGTGGCTGCACACCACGGTGTTTGAGGAAGAAGGAATTGAGGGAAACTGCTCTTCATTCTTCTTTAGTTGTTTTTCCTTCCCCTTAGCCATGACTGTAGGATTACAGAGCCCCTTGTTCCTTCACACTCTCCCTAGGCAATGGTGGAAGGCTCAAGAGCTGCAAATACTATGTCTTTGCAAAAATAATTAAAAGTGTGGGCTGTGTATGGGGATCAGGTATCTACCTGAGGAAGAGGTTGCAGCTCTCTGCTGTGTAGCAGTGACCCAGAGAGCCTTCTCTATGAAAACTAACAAAATAACTTGGATAGATTTTTCTTCCCAGGATAGGGAATCTGAGGGAGATGGAGAAAGCATGGCTGGGGAATCCCCTGATCCTGCCACGTTTTAGCCTTGTCAGTCAAAGGCTTTCTTCCACCCCTTTCCCCTCAGAGTTATTTTAATATGCATAAGGTTGTTTTAATATTCAGCAAGTGCTGGAAAGTTCTGCCATTCTGTTATGTTAGTTGGTTAATTCAAATATGTTCCGTCTCTGCTCAGAACTTATTGGATACCTGTCACTTCTCATCATTCTATGACTTGTAGAATCCTGGACTCTCCCTGCCATAACTACCCCTCTCCTTTCCCCTTAAAAACTCATTGTAACCACCCCCCAACGTCTTTTCTTGTAGCCTGCATCCCCTCACAATAAACCCTTGGGTGCTGCTGGAGAAAGTCCGTTCTCACTTCTTTGTTCCCGCCTCCGCTACATTAATATCGACCACTTTGCCTCAACTGCTGCGGAGTTGATTGCTAGGTAAAAGGATAAACAGAAAACCGTACCTCTGCAGCAATTTATCTAACTAAGCAGTTTACCATTACTCCACAAGGCTCCCGAGCAGCCCTCTGCGGTCCAAGCGATACTACTGTCCGTGTTATTAATCAGGCTTTGGTAGCACTGGAAATGGGTGCCAAAACCCAACTACTTCAAATTTGACATGGAGAGGTAGAAGAAAAAGATGGAGAAAGACGGCAGGAGGGTTTTCCACCTCTGCTTTTTAAAGTAAAATAAGCCTTAGACTTCCTGAATCCCAGAGGGGTTATATCATGATTTAGCTCCAAACCCAGACTTGGTAAAATAAACTCAATGGGAATTTTTTTCTAAAGCCAATGTAGTTACCCCAACTATAATGCATCAGAGATCATAAGTGAGTAGAAAATAAAGTGAAATTAAGAACTCAGTATCTTTAGATTCCATTTGAAGGATAACTTTTCTACCACTAAATAAACTGAAAATCGATTGAGGCAAGAGCATCCTATAATTTACTGCTCCCAATATCTGTGCTGTAAATTGCCTTTCTTCTTGTCTTGGCTACCTTAAACCCTGCTGAATTTTCTTGACTTTAACTAAAGCTTTCCTACAAAAAGAAAAGTTAGGGAAGAAACAAATAAAAAAAGTTTTAAATTATTTTGTGTGTATTTTCCACTGATATTTCAATATGCTCAAATATTTGCTTAAACATTATTAAAATGTTTAATGATTAAAATGATGCCTTATTTTCTTTTAAGAAATGTTCAGGCTACACCAAAAACACTTTTGGTGAAGATATATCTTTGGAAGACGTTTTTGAGACCATTTTAACAATTTTCCAAAATGAAGAAACTGTTATGCACTATTCCATGTCAGAGAAGTGAATGTATGAACAAATGAAAATATCCTCTTCCTCCCCACTGTATTTCCTCCCTTCACCTGAATTTGCTACACTGATTATATGACTTTCACTGACATGAAATTTGGTCAAATTTAAAAAGAAAGAGGAATTACATGAGAAAGAGTAGCAAACAGCTTTTCATTTGTTGGCAAATTCACTTTGTTATCTCCAACAGAAATTTTAAATAGATGATTCTCTGACAGTCTTTGCAATGAAATCTGATCAAAGTTTATGCCCTCCAAACAGCAGCAGAGTACTGTTCCTATGTAAAATGTGTGCTCCAAAGCCATTATACCTACCCACAGCATCCAAGTGTCATGTTTACATACAAGTATTGAATGGGTTTGCCTTGAAAGAACTTGTTTGTCCGGTGTAGCCTTGGATATTTGGATGCAAAAAGGGCCCAAACAGGCATCTTCTTGTAGGCTTAATTCCCTTTAGACACAGATACATTAGGGATGCCTTTTGGTATTTTATGCCACTATAATAACACTGTGTACACCTACTGCAACTGCAAATTCTTCTATATTCCACTGCTACTGATTTGTATTTGAATTAGGTCACCTATTTTTGCTCTGACATTTTCTATTCCCCTTTCTTATTTTCTTGACTATTGCTTGAAGAATGCCTACCATGCAACTTACCATAGAGCAAAATTGTTGTAACACCAGGCATTATGATCATTATGATCACTAGGCCTGCTGTGGGTTTATTCCATGAAATATAAACAACCTTCCATTTAATACAAAAATAGAGCTTCAATTTCTGCTACAACCTCAAGGGACCTTAGACTGGAATTTTGGGTTGTGAAATTCAGATTATTGAATTCCATACTTCTTATTTCCATTCTTCTTTGTTCCATATTTCCTGACTGCTTCCATACTAATTAATTCTCCACAGACTGTGTGTAGCCATGTAAACTAAAGAAAATGCTCTTTTGTTGTTTGCTTTACAAGAGTTCCTTTTGTTAACTCCCTCTTTCCTCAGTGTGATGCCCTAACCATTCTCTTTATCAATGGCTAGCAACACTGAAATGATGTCATTATGTGAAAACATATTCCATATTATCGAATGTTGCAGCATACATAGATCAGTCAGCAAGGTGATGTTACAGACATCAAAGAAGATGGCTGATCTTTTGAAGGAGGCTCATAAGTATAAATCACAATTAAGGATGAGAATTAAAAATCCATTACATAATTTAAACATACTGATGATTGCTTCTTACCTTACAAAAGGTTATATTGTCTCTTCAATTAATGTAATTTTTATTAGCAGAGAATATAAGGCTCCCAAAGAGTTGGACAGACCAAAACAAATGTGGATCTCTTTAAACTTAAGTACCTGCAAAATGCCATTAACTGATGTAAATTTGACAGTCAATTAGCCTCTCTGATGTTATAAGTGCTTTTAATATTTGGAAGAAAAACATGTCAGCCATTAATTTTGAATTGAAAATACGCTTATGTTAGTTGATTCTAAACTTTTTTTGCCAGAGTAGAAAGTTTTTTATAATGAGCAATAGGGATTCTGAGAACAGTTACCAAAAGTCAGACTGGGACTATGTCATATTTTCTTAAGCATGCTTAACATTTCCCAGTTATACAGAACTGAATTTTCACTTTCATATAATTTGCCAAATTTCAACAATTTTTCATGAAAGATTTTACTCCAGGTGTGTGTCTATGGCTCATCATTTCCTTATCCCTGAAAAATCAATGTAGTTCAAGATATGGCTTTACAGCGTTAAAAATGCAATTCAACCTAGAACTACAGAGCTTTTCCTGTATCCACAGAACAGCTTTCATTGACTTCACTTACAGCTGTGTGTACTCTGCACCTGTGCAAATCAGACTCCAGAGTGTGCCCAGAAAATTGAGGAAAACATGCAATTCAACTACCTGTGAAAAATTTAACAGCTTGATCTCCAAATAAAAGTCAAAACCGCATAGTATTTTCTATGCCTTCTTCTTGAAGTGTCTTTTAAAGTAAATTAGAAGTGAGAGATGGGCATGTGTACTCCTAATGGTTTGAGTGTTGTTCTGGGGGGACATCTGGTGGGGCCTGTCACTGAAACAAGAAATGAGTTAATTCTTCTTCATTAACACTGACTTTGAAGGTGATTTATTTCCTCTGCAATACATCTATATTTCCACCATAGCTATGTTGGAAGGACACCTCACTGGGATACAGCAGTTATGTTTATACTATGCTACAAAACCTGAGTTACATGAAATTATCAGCATTTTCAGCTGAAGGCTTAAAGCAGGCAAGACAAATCAGTCTGCCACCACTAAACCTCACTGCCAGAGGAGTTCTTCTTGCCATGGCTGCCTCTTTCGGAGACTTTACAGGCATTGCTGCCTTGGGATATCTGACTCATTATGAACAAATAAAGTTTGTTCTGTGCCAACAGAACTGTAACGGAGACGAAGCCTTTGAAGGACTTGGTCTCACTCATGCAGTCATTTAAATGAGACTTGTTTTCTTCAAGGCTGAAAGCTTTTCCTTTTGTGATATAAAATTTCGAGGGATCTATGAAGTGTTTGCTTTATGAAGAGGGGCACCTCATTTCTTTCTGATATTTCAGTTTAAACTATTTAATCCCTTGCTGTGATTACTCTTTATAAGGCAGCAGAACAAAACAGAGTTTTGCTTGTCTTGTAAACGACTTTCAGCTCTCATCACTATTTTGTCACAAGAATACATTAATTTGGTGCAATTTTCCACTTTTCTTGAATTTATTATTTTGACCCAGAGAGTAACAAGAACACATGATTACCTGTTGAAATTGCAAGACATTGATGATGATAATGCACATAATTTGCACAGAACTCCCAATAATGTATTTTCAAAATAGTAACCCTCAACTTCTCTT
>VYZT01062655.1:57980-97749 GCA_013400735.1 Pomatostomus ruficeps | reverse complement strand
AAAATAGTAACCCCCACCTTCTCTTTCTAGGTTTTTTTTTTTTTTTTCCCAAGACACCCAGTGCTCCAAGGTTTCACCACTGTACCATGGGGACCTTTACCATGTACAGGCAAAACACTGTATAGCCTCGCAGAAAGATATTTTTCTATTTGTTGATAAAGCAGGATTTGCTCCTTGGTGAAAAATACATTGCTATTGTGCCAGTTTAACGGGATAATTCTTATATTCTATCTCAGTGGGACAGTATAATACATTATTCTTGCTTTTATTTTGATTTTGTTTTTCTTTTTTTCTAGAACTATCTTAGTTAAACTTGGTCAACATTTGAAGTAATCTATGATGATCTCAAAGACACTGAGGTGCTTAACAATAAAGCTCTTTTGAGTTGCTTGGCAAATTAAAACATTCTAACTTGCCAGATCTGGTAACCCTACAGCGACAGTGCTGCTGCACCTGTGTGTCCTCAAGTCCAGCCACAGTGAGGCTGAGCACGTACATATTCATACATGGCACACTTGCATGGAATACAGTGCATATGACCAACCACACAGGACAATACAGAGAAGAAAATCTGTACTCCTGCAAATGCCAACAGCACGAGAATACAGAGTCCCTCACCCAGTAAAATAGTTGGAAATGGAGTTTGCTGAGAACACTGAGTGATTAGGCACAGGGCATGATCAGACAAGGGTATTGTGTGGCTAACGTGCCACTGACCTCTTTTATCCCTATCCCTGTTTCCATGATTGTTCCTCTGCAACTCATAATGATTTCTCCATTTCTGTGCCCTTGGTTCTTCCCCTAAACATCTTATAACGAGGTCTTGTATAATCCCAAGATGCTCTTCCACAGCATCCCACAATGACCCCCAAACCTGGTGGGTAGAAACCTCCTCACCTCGCTACAAATTATGAAGTGATCCAGAAAGCTTTCTCATTGACTAATGCTGATGGGTGCCATCCCCAGAGCACTGATGGCTGCCCTCTGACAGCCCTGGGAGGAGCTGGGGCAGAGGCTCATTTCTGTAATGAGTTTACTGAGATTCCCTTACTTGCCAGTGTGACTCTCTGCATCTTAGCGTTTGTAGAGATGACCCTTTAATAATGCAACCTAACACACACTGGTACCTTCTTCAGAAAAGTGGATGATTTCTGGGCAGTGATCAGTTTGGGAATTTCAAAGTGGTTTAAAGGCAATTTTGATGATAATGACATATTATAATGCATTTGTGTTCAGCCACCTCTGATGACTGGAAATATTACAGTAGCGCTTATATGTTCCTAACACTGAATAGGAATTTATCCTATTCAGACAGGATATATGGCAATATCTGAACAGTCTCATTTCACAATGTACCATATTAAAATGCAATTTTGTTTTGCTTGATATAGTGGTGTCTAAGTTCAATATAAAGGAACATTTCCTTGGCCATGCCAAAAGGGCAAAAAGCCTTGGAAGGTAAAAGACCAGACTTTTGAAGGCATTAAACATTTTACTTCTCTCAGTTTGATTTGCTGTGAAGTAGGATTAAATGTACTTAAATCTGTAATAGATTCCTCTACAAGGGTGTGTGTGTGTGTATATATATGTATATAATATTATTTCTTATAGTTCCATTGTCTTCACTTACTTGAACTTAGCCAAATGGGTTGTACAAACAGATTTGCTGTGTCATTGAAGGAAGAATCTGTGTCAAGTGGGGAGAGCTTTCAGCTTGGCATTAGGACTTCAGAAGAGCGCCAGCAGAAGGTGTTGGTGATGCTTAGCATGTCCCAGCCACTGGATCATCAAGACTGTTGTCCCTTTTCTCAGTGCTCTTGATAATGTGTCAGGTTCAGCTTCTTTCCTCACTATCCTGCCATGCTTGACATCTGTCAGAGAGATGAATTCCTGAGTGATGTGCATGGGATCGCTCTTAAGAGGCAAATGTCAAATCTTATGGGTCAGTTTTCATCTGCACAGAGGGAGAATGCAGCCTCTCTGAAATAACACAACACTTAAAGGATAAGATGAAAAAACAAAACCAGAATTCTTTAACAGGTTCCTGACTATACTTGGAAACAAGTACAGACAAATCAAACAAAAACATGTCATGATGTAAAATCATCATCCTAAGATCTTCTGGTTAGTGACAGTCATCTTAAATTATCTCTGTCATGCTTTCTCTAAGTAGACCCCAGTCACTGACATATTCTGTCCTTGGCTTCCCCTCTCTGAAGTAAATACAGACTGAAATGATTATATTGATTTTACATTTTCTTTCTTAGTTAGAATTACTCCAGTAAATGCATGCTGTGCCCCAAAGTTTTCTACAATCACCACTCCTGATAACTGATTTAATTAAGCCAACTGCTCATTTCTTACCTACAGAAATATAGTTTTTTTCACAGAAATTGCCTTTTTTCATTCCATTTAAAGATGCCTTTGAAATTCTCCATTCTACCACTGAAACTTCACAAGTTTGAATGTGTTTTTGATTGTAAATCTGTCTAGTTACAGATGCAGTGCAGCATATCCTGGCAGATAAATGGGTCTTTCGAGATTGCATCTTCTCATCACAGATTTAAGCACCTAAGTTTTTCAGAAAGCTGTGTGTTTATCATGCAAATCCATAAATGAGGACAAAGAATATGTCTCCTTACCAGGCCTTGTCTAAAAAAAAATCATTTGGGGTGTTTGACTTAGCTGACCCTTGGAGACAGCCTGCTGAGATTTGGAGGAATGCTGGAACAGTCTGAGTTACCCTGCAACGTAAAACCAAGTTCTGCCACTGGAACCCATCTGTGCAATTGTTGGACTGTTCATTGCTGGATCCTTGCTGACTTTAAGAATGTATTGTAGGCACAAGAGACTTGCAGAAGAAATCAGGCATATAGATGAAGCCTGGTTAGCTTACTTCTTTTAATCCTTGATAAGATTAGAAAGTCCTGCACTACAATTTTAGAATCCTATGCATTCCTTTAAAAAGAAGGTTTGTGTGTCAGGGCCAAAGTAATTTAAAAAAAGGAATTAAATCAGAAGTGTTTATGCAAGGTCATGTATTTCAATTATAGAGGAAGATGTCCCAGAGGGAATATAGCAGTATCTACCAGCAAAAGGATTTTGCTACTTTATTCCAGAACTGGTTTTGCAGATGATCGCTCTTGCACTGGTCTGTACTGGAGTCAGTGTGGGTCAGTAATGATCTCCTAAAGCAACATTTTTGATATCCCAACAGGGGTAAGAATTATGCAAATTTGCCCCCTGCATCTGAAACAAGGAAGTGGGGAAGAATAAATGTTTCTATATTGCTTCTGCCAGGTCACCTCTGCCCTGTTTTGTTGGCACAGCTAGCAGTAGGCTTGTGTGAGGGTTTCTGTTTGGTTTGCAGTGGAGATCCCTGTCTAATCAGTACTGAAATGAAAACATCAGTTCCTTCCATGCAGAATGTTGCATTATCTTCAGGGATAGCCTAGGAGGGTCAAGGATGCACTTTGTAATCCTTTGCCTCAAGTCTAGCGCTATGTATTATTATAGTAATATTTCAATTGCCTTGACAAAGGAGGAAGGTGCTTTGCACACAAACCTTATAACCTTTTTCTGTGGAGACAAACATCTCCTTTTCTACTAATATCAGCAAATGTGATCCATCCATCAAATTTTCAGACATTACCTACATGGCAGATTAACAGATTTTGTTCAAATGAATTTTAGGGAAGCTGAATAAATCCCTTTAAAAAAAGATAGTGACACCTGCCCACAGCACCATTTGGTCCAATTCCAAATCTGATATAGCTATTTGAAGTTCTTCCTAAGCTGGCTGGAGCAATATGGAGAGTTGAATTTGGCCCTATCTATAGAAATTCACTTGCTACTTTACTATGACAATTTGGGGATGGTGCATGTCAATCCTCCTGCTGTAAGTGATACAGGCTCCATTTTAACTAGATGACTCTGGTAACAGTACACCCAATATTACAGTTTTTACAATAAAGTCATGTTTAAATTATTAATTATTGCATTATTGCCTTAATAAATGCTGAAGGTACAATAAAACTGTGATTAAAGGTGCATTATGAGAAGAAAATTATAGCATCTTTTAAGTTCTGTTGTTTACTGCTAGGCAATAATATTACTGTGTTATGACACACTTACAGCATTTTCAGCCTTCAGCATTAAGCTACCACTTAGCCACTTACCAGTTTGTTTTGAGATAGTTCTCTGTTGTTAAGCAGAAAACAGGATCAATGTGCAGAAGGTAGTGCTTTGTGGGTGGGAAAGATTTGGACTTGAACTTCTCAAATATCATAACATAATCTGAGCTTCTTAAATATCATAACAAACATCAAATATCAGGAATGTTTCTTGGAGCTGTTGTAATAGTCAAAACAATGAACAAAAGGAATGACTCTTCCACGGGTGAAGACAGAGATCTGATGTCAGAGGCTTCTGCCCCAAGATGAAGAGTCTCAAGGTGATGGACTGGACAGCACTGGCCCAAGTACTCCTACTTTAACAGTAGCACTGTTGAAAGAAATAGACAAGCTTTTAGTATACTGCTTTCTAGTACACTGCCTAGATTTCCCCACCATAAGAAGAGGCTACAAGACATTTTTCCGGGTATTGTTGCCTAATATGTTTTCATCACATATATTCCTTGTTAGATTAAAGTGAAGAGACAAGTTCTATTGGAACACAATGGTGAGTCCAATTTCCAGTGTAACTGAGCTGGTATAGCCCCGGTAATTAGGTTTGCAGCACCTTCTAAAATTTTGCAAACTTTTCTTTTTAGTGAAAGCGAAAAAAGAAAGACCTTCTACATCCACACAAAAACAAAGAAATCTTACAATTTAGTTTTCACATCATTAATCTTCTGTCTTAATATATCAGCTCTGATGCTTATCTGATTCCTCACAGTTCTGTTAACCAGTGCTAAAAGAGATTTAAACATCATGTTTGCTGTTTGCTGAAAGTTCATAATTTGGAGGAAATAGAATTATTACAGTTCCACGAGTGTTTTTTATGAACAGGATATTCACATCTGATCTGACAGTGCAGAACACAGTGTACTGCACGGAGGTTTTTGCTAGCTCTCAGCAACATAAAACAACCCTGTGAAGTGAGCAGTCCAACTCTGTTACCTTAGGGCTCTAAACACCAATTAACCCTGGAGTTTAGCTCATATTTCTTCCTTCTATGTTGTTGTTTATATTGCAGTTACAAACTTAATTAGATAATCTATCTGGATGTTTTGTGTTTCTATTTAAAATGACAGCTTCTTTAGATAAGGTGATAAAAAAAGTCATATATGTGGGAACTGTAATGACAACCACGTGGAATTTCTTTTAGTTTTGAGTGATGGTGAGAATTTATCATTTAAGACACAGATATAATTTTCTAGCCACAGTTTGTTTTCTGTGTTGCACATCAACATTTGCAGCTGTCCTGCTTTCTCTTCACCATATGCCAAGTATAAGGTCCTTTTGCATCAACTTGTCACACTTGCTCAGTATATTTAAAATTTGTTGAGAATTAATGAGCTTGATGTATGTTGCCACATTTTGTCTTTTCTGTTTCTAATATTTCTTGAATGCATAAAGCAGACAGGTTTGATGGGAGTTAGGAAGTTACTCCAGGTTAGGGTGGAAGCAATGCCTCCCAACCAAGATAAGAAAAAGAACAAATACAGATAAATTGCAGTCATGTCTTACATGCACAGAAAGTGCAAGGAAGGCCAAGTAGTAGATTTACAGAGCTGACATTACACTGCAGAACTTTTCCTTGCTTTCCCCAAATCTACTCTCTCCACCAAGGAAGGACCCACTATCGCCTTATGGACTGGAGAATGCTCTGGTCACCCGAAGATTGCATCTTCACTGAATTTGCTTGAGATGTTTGATTTATGCTCCCACTGGACTCAACATCTTTCCAGAAAGAGACACATGTCCTCTAACACAGACAAGGAGAGATAGTGTCACAAGAAGAATAAATCATACATACCTGGAAATGATCTAATGATTTCATCCATATGTCCTGCGTTAGAAACATAGAATATCCTGAGCTGGAAGGGACCCACAAGAATCATTGAATCCAACTCCTGGCCCTGCACAGGGCAGCCCCAAGAGTAACACCATGTTCCGGAGAGCAGTGTCCAAAGGCTTCTTGAACTGTGAGTTAACTGTCAAACATTACACACACACCTCTGTTACACGCTGCTTACAAGAAGAAAAGTATACTGTAAGCCAGAAACAATACCATATATTTTTATTTCTTGACACCTAGTCTACAAATATGTATTTAGTGAGATTCCTTTTAGACAGAACAGTCCTTGGACGCAAGGATTTAGGAAATGATGAAATTTTAATGATTGTAATCTCAAATGCATAAATTATCTGAACATATTAAACTTCATATTAATACCAAATTAGCATAGAAGTGCTGAATAAGTCTTCCCTTCCCTTCCCTTCCCTTCCTTCGTCTTAAACTAGGTTTCTTTTCATAGCCCAGACCCCCTGCTCTGGGTGAGGATAATAAAAGGTCAATTGCTGCATGGAGTGCAAAATTTTTTGCTTCTTTCACATAATTTGCAGGTGCACAGAAATATATAGAAGGAGAAATCAGCCCAATATATTTATTTTTATGCTGAATTTAACCAAATTTGTCTGAGTGTGAGCCTGTTACTGGGTTGCTCAGATGCTTCCAGTTTCAGAAGGTCAAAATCACCAGGATTTCTCTATTTTCTTACATGCCCCTATAGCCCAGACTTAGCTGAACTAGCAGGATGTTCCTAACAAAATTAAAATACATAATCATATTAATCAGAGCCAAAATAATAACCTATAACTGCAGTTAGGACAGTAGTCTGAGCAGGGCAAAAAAAGCAAAGGCTTATTCTGCCTTCTCCAGAGAAATGCCGGATCAAAATTTAAGGAATTAAACACAACAGATGGCTTCTATGACTAAGGCCAGCTCTCTAAGCAACACAGGTTATAAATACACTTATTAAACAGAATTACTTGCATTTTGGAGCCAAAGCCAGATACTTTGATATATTTCCCTTCCTATGTAAGCGTGTGAAAGGTTTTATTTTTGTTCCAGAACAGATCAAAAATACAATTCCAAAGTTCTTTTGATACAAAATTTTCATCCTCCACAGTCTAGTGCCAGATACTTCCTGAGAATACGTGCTTTTAAGTTCTCTACATCAGTTGAATTAACTTTGACACATAACAATCTGTGGCTTTCAAAAATAACGCCTAAAGAATAAATCTTTTACACTGGTCCAAATGTTTAGGAGTTTAGTAGGAAGTAATTGCCTAGGCAATTTCACTAAGCAACCAAAGAGACTAAAGTGCAGAATTTCCTCTGCACATCCTCAGAGTGCAGTCAAGGTATGCAGAATGTGAAGAAACACCTCTCCTGTTCTCACTGTTGTATAAAATGAAGATGCAATTGAAAGGGGTTTAAATTTTAGTAAATCCTGGAAGATTAAATGAAGGCAATCATAGAATGAGTAGTGCTCCTTTGTATATAAAACATTAAGAACAATCTGCTGTTGAAGATGTAAAGTTTTCTTATGAACATTGTCTCTAAGAGCTGAATAGTTTATTAGAAGCCTGCAGATCAGCATCTCTGTAGCCCACCAACAGCTGGATCATTGAAATATGTCCATAAAAGGGATCAGATGTAAATAATGAAACAGGACTTATCCTTGACCTTCCATAGCTATTGAAAAGTGTAAGGAAATATTACTTTAAGCCATAAATGTACAGTAGAGATAATGCCAAGAGAATTAAACAACCATCTGGTGTAATTATTCATGTTCTCTAAAAATAGTTTGCATGTGAATGTGGCACCATATTTCCCTATATAATTTAGAGGTTTGAATCTAAAGGAAAATTACAGAAAATCACAGGAAATAAAGACTACTCTTTTTTTTTTTTAATGCAGATTAACACATTCTCTTCTAAATAAGAAGGCACAGGGAAAAATGCAGGGAGTGGGGGTGGAGACAGAAAAGTGTAGTATTGGTACTTCTAAAGCAGATATACGTGTGACAACCCCTCTGAATTCATAATAATCTTTCCTTCATGTGCTGGCGTTTTCATGATACTTTGTAATACAGACATTTTCATATCATACAGTTATCAGGTGAGGAATTGCATGAAGAGTTTGGTTGCCGTTATTCTAAAGATATGATGTAAAAATGGGTTTGAAGTAATACAAGCATTAATAAAAGAGCTTTTTTATCATAGAAATAAATCACTCATCTCTGAGAAGGGGTAATTTGTGCATAAAAGACCATTTCCTGTCCTTGCTGCAAAAACCTACCAATGTTTCTAGGAGCATCAGGCAGTCGTAGAGACCTTCAGCAGCCTCCAAACACTGGCCAAAATTTTTTAGCAAGCCACAGACTGAGCTGCATTTGAATATTGTATTCCAACAACTCAAAACCAAATTAAATTAATAGAAACCTGTCCAAGGACAAACTGCAGAAATTGTTCTTCCAACTCTTAATCACACATTTGCATTCTGTTACAATAGGAAATAAATGTCCTTTTATAACACAGGCAGTACTATGAAATTGTAAATTCTGCTGGGCAACTTGAGAAAAATACAGCAGAAGTATTTTTCAGTGATAATATGCGACTAATACACACCAGTAAAAGAAAGAACATTAAATTGTTCCTCTTCACTCAGATAAGATGACCAGAATTACCAGAAACGAGGATACAAAAGTGTGTGGCAAGAACTGATGGATGCTGATTACAAAATAAATACCTGCTGTCGGTGTTGTTTGGTGCATCATCTCCCAGGACTGTGTATGTGGAGGAGATCATACACACCATTGTGTACTCTGGGGGCCAGGTTTCCTACACAAATAGGGGCAACCGCCATGTGAGTTTAGCTATAACTCCCCCATATCAGATGGAGGTACCACCTCTGTGTGTAAAAAACCAAGTAAAATATTATTGTAGGCAAACTTTTGGAATGAAAACTACCACAGGAGCCAAGAGTGGATAGGAAAACCACAGGCAGATATTCTCTCACTGCATTTAATTGTATAAAAGCACCGTTTGCTTCAGTCAGGCTTCAGGAGGCACAAGTGCACTTGATGTGAATTCTCAATTCCATCTTCTAACTTTCAATGATCTTCTAAAGTTTAGCAGTTTGGTTTCAGTACTCCCGGAATCCTATTCAATAGAGAAGAGTATATTCCTTCTTAAATTGACTAAGGAGAAATTAAGAGCAGGTAGGCAGCAGGATAGCAGGGTTAGGAGAAGGAAGAGCTTAGCCATGTTAAAGCCATGCTCCTAGGAATTTATTTAGCTGTCAGTACAGATTTTACACAGTTTTGGAAAGAGAAGGAGAATAAAGATTGACACAAAAATGCATAGTAATAGTATTTTTATGATTTATTCTCAGAATGTCAAGTTGCTATATATGCATCTCCACGCCTACTTATTTCAAAATAATATTTTTGTATCAAGATGGTCTCTTAGTTTTCTCTGCTTTTTTTTTTTTCCTGAGGAATGAATTCAAACTACTTAAAGAAATTCCATCAGGTTTTTGTTTTCTGTCAAGTGCAGGGCTAAGACCAGTGCCCAGGAGACAGCCTTTCTGTGGATTAATATAAAGGCTATTCACACATGTAAAATGAGTAAAGGTGAATAACTTCTATCTTATCTTCACTTCTTACAACATTTTGTATTATGTCCTTATAAATATATTCATTAGCTGCTAAGAGTTGCCTTTTTAACATATGCAGTGTTTTTAGTAGAAATCTCTAGATAAAAAGTTTAAGACTATTATAGAAGGCTTGTATACATTTCACCAACACTTAAAACAGCCTCTTTTGCCAACAGCATTCCTTCCTCTAGTACCAAATATTTGCTTTTAAGACATGATTGCTACCTCAGAAAAACAAGGGTCTCGAAGTGATGTTTGTCTTACGAAGATAGGGCACTGTATCAAAAGTAATGTCAGAGCAAAGAGAAATGCAGGAGTTTATTATCAGAACAGGAAAATAAAGCAGTAAATATCATCCTGTCCACACCCTTTTTTTCAAAGTAAAATCTCCACACACTCTTAGGCTAATCCTACAAAAAAATGATTATATATTAAACAGCTATATATACTAGTAATTCTCTAGGCACTTGGAGGAAATCAGGAATGGTGAGAAAATATTTTACATACGTAACCTTGTGCTTGCTTTCATCTAACTCCTGTTTCAATTCAACACATTAATCATGTCTTTCTCTTGAAATGCTTAAGATGACAAATCCCTTTTCAGAACTGTGCTTGCCAATACTCTTTATATTATTAATCTGGAAATAACAACTTCCAGATAACCATATTGGATGACTAGTTAAATGTTTCATGTATCCAAAAACTCAAACAACTTCAGTGGGTTCCTTACTAGGAACAAAAGCCATTTGAGCATATGTTATTTATGTTAATTGGGGAAGTTGTTATCTGACAATACTTACACCATTCTGTGCCAAATTGAGAAAGACAAAAGTTGTCTCTCCAAGAGCTATTAATATGTTGCTGTGCCTTTTGGGATGGCTGTTTAAATTTAAAGACACTTTTAAAAATAAGTTATGTTTAGAGAGGCTATTTTGAAAACAGAGAAGCTTCATAATAAGCCAGATTTAAAGCAGAACAGAAATTCTTGTTGCTTTCCGAAACCAAAGAAATATGCCTTAAGGTAGATCAAGCAGAGGACAGTTTAAAGCTCAGATGTCAAGAACTTTTTACCACAAAGGCAGTATAATCACCAAGTTGACAAAAATTACAACCCTGACTGTGTAATACCAGGTGCCTTTCATGATGCAAAACTGCTAACAAGAGAGAGATGAAATGACAAAGGAATATTAACAGCTAATTTTGAATCCAGCCAAGCCTGAAGGAACCATACTTTCCTCTTTCCATGAAACTGTTGAAATCGTGGGGTGCTCTAAAAGCTCTCTGCAGTGAACAGGCAATAACAGATGCCACTCCCTTCCTGGGCTCTACAGAGCTCATCAGAGCTTCTCACAACAGAAAAGCTACCTACAAACACAACATGCAGAAGTCTAAAATTCAGCTTGGAAGCAACTGCCCATGTTACACAGTATCTGCATTATGGTGACTTCATGGGGATTATTTTAATATGGATGAGATAAGACAAAATTATTAATTATTACAAAAGTTCAAATTTTACTTCTCTTGAAATAATTGAAACAGATATTAAAATAATACCAAAAATTCAAAATTATGAGTTCTTCTGTAAAAAATTTGAATGCTTAATCCTAAAAATCTAGAATAAGTATTGGAAGTAACAGTTGTAAACAGGAGAAAAGGGACATAAGACAAATAGAGAATTCTCTATATGCATAGACTTTTCCATTGTTAAAGCATTATCCTTGAACTATTTTCCTGAAAGGGAATAGGTCATATCAAGCACTTAGGAAACCATTTTTCTCAATATCTGGCACATAAACTGGAAAGCACCCTCTCACTGGTGTGTAGGCTCATTGTACTCTATCTGTAAGGAGTACAACACATTCTAAATGGTATCTAAAAGATACAATATGCTAATAAATGCTTTATTCTGGCCAGATTAAAATGGTAAGGACACAGAGCTCTTCATTTGTTGCAGTGTGCTCTGGCCAGTTTCGGTCTGTCTCATGGCCAGGCTCTGCTATGTACCCTCCCCCTGCCTCGGTATCGGTTCTCCACTCCCCGGAAGGCTCTGTATTGTGTAATCCGACACAAAGCCCACCAAATTCAAACCTAGCTCCTCTCCCCTATTGGATGTGGTACCCTCCCCCTGTCCCCTCGTTTCTGTATTTATGTAACTGTAACTCCCTGTACCAGTGCTTCTCCGGCACAATCCAGTGCTGAATAAACCACCTGGGAACGCCCCTCCACCTGTCTCTCCTTCTTTCGCGTGCCTGTACCATCGGTGGATGAGGTGAACCCCTACAGGAACTTCACCAGCCCACCCGTGCCTTGGAGCAGCCTGGATAGTGCCTGAAGCCGCGGACTGATGCTCGGTGCCCCTCCAGAATGCACCGCAGCATTCATTCCCCATCTTAATTGCCCCAATGTTTCTTCCCATAGCCATTTTTTCAAATATTTTGTTTTGGTGGTCACACCATTACAGGTCTTTGACACAATTATTGGGGGAGCAGGAGCTTTGAAACTTTTTAGGGTCAAAATTAGAACCTAGCCCTGCTATTGACAGAGACTAATATTTCAGTTAATTATTATTTACTTATAACATGGGCCACAGTTTCATGATTTGGATAGATTATTAATGGACTTTATCTCCTTATTTTTTGGAGCTGATTAAAATGACAACCCATTTCAGCGCTCAGTGGTGCCTAGCTGTAGTCCACCATGGAAATGCACCTGTGAAGTCACCTGTTCTCATTCTGCTTGAACAGACACCTTCTTCTATGGTTGCATAAACCATTTTGAAGGTGTTTTTTTTTTCTGAAAAAGAGATGTACCATACCAGGAGAGCCCAAAGCTCCCTGCCTCATGGATAACATTGTGTCAGCCCAGAAGGTATACTCGGAACATTTTGCTGAGGCTGTGATGAGCTGTATTCTCAATCACAGAAATCTAGTAGCATGCTTTATTACGTATAAGCCACCAATATAATGACAATCATCGAAGAATAACACAAGTCAGATGTGCTTTAATTATAATTTTGTATAGAAAGGTCATGTCATTCTTTAGTTTGTCATAGGCATGTCTCCTCAAAGACACAAAATACAAGAGATAAAGAACAATTGTTTTTTCTATGAGATCATAGTAAATAATAATTTTTCTGCAAAGAGTCTTATGTTAAATTATATCTTATCATTTCAAAGGCTCATTGAGTGTTTACTTACATAATGTTGTTTGTGCTAGGTTACGAATGCAATCTTTCAAACCAACAATACTGCCAATTATATTACCTAAACAGCTGAAAATATGTTATGGAGAAAATCCACAGATGTCCATAAAAACCCAGAAGAGAACTGTCATCATGTTTTAAATACTATAATCTTTGTGTGTAAATGAATTAGACAACTCAGCTACATGTCACCAGGCTAGTAACTGAGATGTTGTTAACAACTACTTGGTGGATAGCAGTTAGCAGTGATTAACTACTAATCTAATTAATTGAAAATTCACTTGGGCCTGGATTCATCTGTTGTAACTTTAGTCACTTAAATGAGATATTCAAGTTAGAAATTTAGATGTAAGAACTAATCTCTACAGTTAGTGGAAAGACCTCAGCCATACTGAGCTTTATGTTGTTATTTCACTATTAAGAGGTGTCAACATTCTTCCATCACCTCTTAAGGAGAAGAAACTCACTCAGGTGACTAAACTGCAGATGTGAGGACCATGTGGAACTGAAACCCCTCTACCACAGTGAGTGATAACTAAAAATCCTACTAAATCTGCTGGGCACCTAATTAAACAGTGTTGAGATGTTGATCACATAGAGAGACATCACTGTGTCAACTGATATGAAATCATCACACACTTAGACAATTTGGGTGGAAAAATCTGAGAGCAAACATTTAAGATGTTTGATGGCCACATCAAACATTTGCTGCAGCTACACAAAGCTCAGCAATGACACAGCTGAAGAGAATGCATCTGAGGTGGTTTGTGTACTGAGGTGTCCTTGTTATTAACTGCAATGATTATTCTGATCTCACTTTCCAGAGCAAGCAGTGGTGACCAACAGTGCAATCTGTAGACAGATTTTAGGGCTAGTTAGCAAGAGAAGATTGCTATTCCTAGGCTGTCCTTGTTACTACTTTGCTATTGTGAGGGATGAACAGCCTGTTTCTGATTTATCAGATCATCACTTTTGTCACTGCCTCCGTGGTCTCTGTGGTGGCATACCTAACACCAGAAAGCAAGATATTGCCCTCTGGTGTTGCAAAATGCTGGCCTAGAAGACATAGTGGTCACATAGTTCATACACACAACGAGGAAGTTCTCGAGGATTATGCTTATTGAATAGAAATTTATCCAAGAAGAAGTCAGATTATTAAGACAACTTTATGCTACTTTTAACTCTTTACAGTTTTGACTTAACACTAGAAGCATATTGCTCAACAGGATTTTGATATGACAGCTAGTTCTTGGGTTCTGAGAAGCTTTGGAGATACAAGTAATGCTTAAATCATGCAGAAGCCAGAGTATAGGTTAGTATGTACTGATAAGAAGAAGTAAATTAGCCCATGAGCACATTGTCTTGGTCTCATATCTTTAGTTTGGCTCATGCTTTGCTAAGGCCTTTGTTTAGGTTTCAGCACACAGAGCACTATCGAGACATAACAGCTGTAGAAAAAGCACAAGGCTAAGAAGCACAGAAACAGTAAGCAAAGGGAACACAAAGAGGTTCTTCAGTGATCTGATGTGGTCTCTCCCCCAGGCTCTGACCCAAGGATTGTTTACACATTTTGACATTGAAGAATCCACAAATAAAATACAGAAGCGGTATCTGAGTTGGCCTCTTCCTGGGCCAGGCTGCATGTTGTGAGGCTGTGAGTTACATTCCCAGTTGTTTACTCTCTTCTCCTTTCTGGCCCTCTCAGTCTTGTTTTGCTTTCTGCACAGTGGTACAACTTCAACAGGAAAGCAGTGAATGAACTCCTATATTTCTTGTCTCAAACCAGGAAATGAAGGCACAGCTTCTGGGGTATGCAAGATATTTTGAGCTTCCTCTGAAAGTTCTCTGTTAAAGAAAAGGTGGACAGAAGCTGACACCTGCCTTTTCAGCTGAATTTTCAAAGAGAACTGTAAGCATCCAAACACAGAGTGGCAGCTAAGGCACTGAAGCCCTTCGGCTGTAAATGCCAGACTTTCACAAGCACTAGCTTTAGAAGTTTTCTGAACTGCTGAAAGCTGGAACAGAAGTATGAATTTCTCTCTGCCTCCAGCCTTTCCTTCTAGCTCTCTCTCTGGCTGAGGCATCCTCAGTTCAGATGAAATTTCACAAGGCCAGCTCATATTCGTAAATCCCAGCCAGCAGTCTAACTCTTTCCACTTGTGATGCCCAGAACAGGCAGTTTCTGGAATATGTCAAATCTTGTCATAGCTGACTAAGACCTCAGTGCTGAGTTGTGTGCTCTCCCTTTTCTCTATAATTTTGTTATTCCTGCATCAACATGACAGAATCATTTGAAGGTGCCACTGTGTTAGTGTGGTGTTAGAGGGTTTCTATGGCTCCTCATCAGTGGCTTAATCTAACACACTGAGATATGGACTGGAGAAGTGAAGTGCAAATCTCAGCTCTGTCCTACTGCCTCTATTCTCGAGGGCAGTAACCATAACAGAGAGGGAGGACAGCCAGCTGCAGAAAGAAGTATTATAATTTACTACAGCTATACTTACCTTTGCTCTTGATGTCTACAAACCCTGGCTTGGGCACAGTCTCTCCTACCATCAAAATCAAAAATTCAGCTTGCTACTGTGAATCTGTGGCTTGGAGGACTTTCCTTTAGCTGATTGTAGGTAAAAGAAACAGATCTCATCCACTACCAAAATGTTCAGGAGTTTGCCAAATGTCAGGTGCTAGATGGCCAAATTTGTTATCATAGAGAAGTATTTTGTTTCTCTGATGGTATAGTCAGCACACTCAGAGAGTGGGTCCAGAAGTGACCATTCTCTGCCATTTTCACAGCTTTTGGCCTGAGCTGTTGCTGCCAGTCAGGGAAGGAAAATTCCACAATATGACATAAAGCAGAGCTCTGTTACAGAATAAGAAAATAACAGCTTTGATTGCTCTTATTGAGGATAAATTGTAGAGCTGGAATACCCTGCAGCTTTCCACAGAATCAGATTAAAAGAGATCATCTGGCAAAAAAGTACTAGACTGGCAACTCTTGAGTAGATGGTGTTGATTTAATGCTGTTAAAGTCACTCAAGAGAATAGAAACTTCAGATAAGACAGAAGAGTGACAAGTGCTTGTAATGAGTTGCTGATTCATTTCTGAGTGGTTTGGAGCTTAGAAGTCACAAAATAGTAAACTTCCAGGTGCTTCAAAGATGACTTCTTTCCCCAGAATTTAGCATAAACTGAGGAAGAAAACGAGTTCTCAGTAATACATATGTGAAGACAATAAATGGATTATGCTGAACTTGTATACATAAGGACTATTAAAAATATAACAGACTCCTCTTAAAAAAAAGAAGCATATCCTACTTATTTACAATCTGTAACCTATCCGCTGGCTTTGTATCTCATTCTTCCTAATGTAATTTTGCTTTAGAAGGGTTGTTCAAGAAATAACAGCACTGAAAAAAGAAAGTGATGTATTGGTCTGTGAGTCACATAAAATGTAATTTTGGCTTCACCATCTGAAGCATTTAGATACTTTAAAAACCTTTGAAGTTTTATGGTGGCACTAGACCTGGCATAGGAACCTGAACAGGGGCTTTCTGTGATACTATTTCTCTAGACAGGCTAAAGATTTTGTGAGTAATTAAGGAAATATTAATAATGGCTCAAATCAGTGGTATTTAGGTGTCAAATCCCCATTAAATAAGATTTGAGTAAAAGACCTAAGTACCTTTAAAGATCTGAGATCATATTTTTACACAGTGAATCCCAATTTACACTATCTCCATCTACTCAAATTTTGAACCATAGTTCAATGTTCTCTGTGTGAGAACGTATTTCACAATGGGTTTGGTCTGCTTAGCATGACACCACCTTTTTCATTTTATTTATTTATGTGTGTGCTTACAGGGGTTTTTTAATCCATGCCAAATACCAGAGCTGTTATAGATGTGTCGGTCAGAAAGAGAAAACCATAAAAGCCTTGGTCCACATTTCCCAGTTCAGCATTTTGGCATGTCCCACAGCCAGGGATGGAGCTCCCTTTGCATTTCCTCGGTCCTGGGCTAGGCTGGTGCTGCAGAGCTCCTCTGTGTGTCCGTGGGACACAAGGCAGTGCAGGGTACCTGCTCCCGCAGCCCCACTACCTTCTCTCCAGGGAAACTGCCTCTGAGCACACTGTGCAGTGCATTGTATTTGTGAATGCAGTGCACCATTGAACCAAGGATTAAACTACTGGTTTTATTTCAGTAATGTACTGCTTTTGTCACTAATAGGATAATTTTAATTAATTGTAATATTTTAATCCTCTGATATTAACTCAGATTTATGTAACCGTGTGGGAACAGGGCTGACAGAATACAGGAAAAGGAAGAAAGGAAAACCACAGTGTTGCATAAAACTTACAGAAGTAGAATAATGCTCTGAAGCTGATTCAGCATGTATTTTGGCTTCAGAATGAGTTTTGGCAGGCAGATTGGGCACCTAATAATCCTAAAACAATATGTTCTGTTCCATGAAGGGGTGCTTCTTGCCATCAGAGACAGGGAACTTGCAAAACTGAGTGGTGGAGGAACTGAACTTTCTCTGGGGAAACTGAACATGGCCTGAAAAGTAGAAAATTTTACTTCTAAGTTTTGCAGAGCCACAGAACCGGTTCCTGCAGGTGTGAGCTACAAACCCTTGCTTACTCAGGAAACATCTCATCCTGCTTGGTATATTCACCCAGAAACTTATGAAATATTATTTCCTTTTCTAAGTCTTTGGAACAGCCAACAAACATAATCACTGGCTCTTTTCACCCTTATCTCAGAACATTAACAATAGCTTTTCAACAATAAAATATTAGCGGAAGTGGCAACTGAAAATAATACTCAAAATCATGTTCTGTTAAATTTTAACTTTAAACTACATGACATTATTCTTTATCATTTAGTTAGAGATGTGAATACCTCTGCTAGTAAAAGAAAAATTTTATTTCCCTGTGATGAAATACAGATTTTTTTCAGGTGTACAAAATTCTAGTTGTCACTTTTTGGTGATATCTGCTT
The DNA here is from genome assembly GCA_013400735.1 of Pomatostomus ruficeps. Taxonomy (NCBI): domain Eukaryota; kingdom Metazoa; phylum Chordata; class Aves; order Passeriformes; family Timaliidae; genus Pomatostomus; species Pomatostomus ruficeps. The sequence continues at coordinate 79,878 of VYZT01062655.1, read as the reverse complement.
CCTTTATAATTTTTGTTTTAATTCTCATGTACTTAATTACATATTTTTGGTAAAAACCAGTAGGAAAGTATGCACTCTTTTCAATAAGAACTGTTTATAAAAAATGTCAGTAAAAATTCTGAGAAGGCAGAAAATATCAGGGCAAAAACTTTCACTATAAATTTATGAAAACTGAAAGCATTGGCAATTTTAAAGTGTTTTCGGATTTTGTAAAAGCTTGGTTTTTAATGAACACCAACTGAGTGCACAATGTCTTCCCATCTTCATAGCATTTCTAATGATACATCTATATGTTGATCTGACATTCTCAAAGAAATACTTTGTGTGCCACAAAGCATTTGCAAGCAATTTATCCCCAAATGAAACAAAACACCTGTTGACAAAAGCAACAGTGAGATGGCATGAGTTCAGTAAGTCTGCAAGTTTCTTAATGAACACAAAATTAGCATTATATCTGTATAGAATGTCTTTAAATTAAAGTTTTTTAGGGTGGTATAATATAATTTATTCAACTAATTGAGAAAAAAATGGCAGTGACTCACGAGCCCTTCCTCAAGTCTATATAAGAACTAGGAAAATCCTTAGTTAACTATAATCCTGAAGAATGCCTGTGTGTCTTTTTTCTCTACAAATATATCCATTTGCCAAACCTCAGTCAAAGCTTCTTAAACTCTCATGCAGCGTCACACTTGTAGAAAAAGAAAAGCATTACTGCTGAAAATCCTGTACTATAATATCACAAAAAACCAAGAGAGGACATACTGTTTTGACATAATAGAGAATAGAGCCGTGCTAGTTCTAAGCAAAAAAAAATCTCATAGGAGCAGTTTCATAAGGGACTTGTAAAGGATCAAGTCTGCAAATCAAAAAAAAAACCCCTGTTGAAACCAAGGCAGAACTTTCTAGGTATCAGAAGCAGCATCAGTGAAAGCACAAAGCTAAGAAAGGGGAAACCTGGTAGACCTGAATGTGTTTGTGGAGTTGGTATGGATTGTGGTGGAGAAGAGCATGAAGACAAATGACAGAGTAGAAAATGTCACAGAATCCACACGAGCAAGTAGGAAGTTGAGTCTGCAGAAAGTCAGGTGAGGATCCAGCTTAGGAAAGCTCTTTATTTAGGGAAGCAGGTGAGAATTAGCATACATTTATGCACTAAGTGTAATAAGTGATAGATATTTGCATTGAACTGAATGACATATATTCCAATGCCATATACTATTCTAAGCAGAGTTCTATTTAATTCAAATGTTAAGGACCAGCTACGGCTTTGCTTGTCACTGTGTTTGTGGATGCACTCCTGTCCTTAGCAGTAGCTACACCACTTGACCTCTGTTCCCAGCTCACATCCAGTGTTACCTGACTTGAGTCAGTCAAAAGCAGCTTGATGGCTGCTCTACTCCAGCAGTTCTACAGCACAGGCAGAATGACGGTTCACAGTGCAGGTGCAAATCGCCAGGCAGAAGAACAAGAGAAGACCACCATGGTGTAGGAACCAGGAGGGAGACACACATAATTCACTGGCCAGAAGAAACACTGATGCAAAAATGCAAAAAAATGGATAAGTGTTCTTGGTAACTATATACAACCAGACTCGTCACTGAAAAGTTTTTACAGACATAGGGGTGGTAAGGGAGGGAAACAAGGGGAGATCTAGGAGACACTGGGCAGTGGAGGGTGCTGTGAGACTCTGTGTGTGCACTTGTGTTACTGTTTTACCCAGCTTACGATTTAACAGCATTGGGTCAGTCATAGTCCCCCTCTGCCTCTGTGATGTCCTGCCTCAATACCATGCTGCTTTCTAGACATGCACTGTAGCCACTGGCTTCTGGTCTTCTGGTATTCTATGGATTCATTTGATTTATTTGATATTTATTTTTGTCAATTTATTTGATATTTGATATTCTATGGTATTATTTGATTTAATTTTCCTTTTCTCCTCTTGGCTTTATGTTTGAGAAAAAAACGAGCTCCTTTTCACTAAACTCTCTAATTATTTATGGACTGGAAATTCTGCTGTCTCAAGTCATAATATTTATGTCATCAAAAGCAGATCCATGGGAAATAATGCAAAATGACAAGACAGGTATTTAATGGAAAGGTAACTGAACAAACTTTGGGAAAAGTCATACCTAGACTAAACACTCCATAACACATTAAAGTGACCTCACACTACCAAAATCAGACTCACAGATCTAAATAAAAATATGAATTCTACTCTCATACTGGTCTTTGACTACAACTCCCAGAGAAAGGAGAGAGTATGGACCTGTTTCCTCTCTAACTCATATGAAAGATGTATGGCAGCTGCAGACAGTAAGTCATATATAGTCATATCGGACATGGTTTCTGTGCTTCACCAGTGTGTTACATTTTAGGGTCTGTGCCAAGGCTGCAGGACCTATATGCTTCCTTGAATAAGTACTAGGTAATAAATAGAAAGAAACAAAGTGAACACAGCAAGACTTTTAGAAACAAAAGGCTTCAATGTGCCCAACAATTTCAGAGCTCATTCTAGCTGCAGCTGCCTGCTGTTTGTAACCCAGCTAATTCCCATGAAGACACTTGCACATACTTCTCCTCAAATGCAAAGTTAATAATAAGAAGTTTACTAATTTTTAAAAATGACGACTCGGATAATAACAAGTTTACTGCCAGTTACCTTTTATTCCCACTAGTGGCTTGTTCTGATAAAGGAGTTCTGCCCCTCCACCCTCCTGCCCTGGGTGCTGTTGGCTTTGGCCAGAAGAAAGGTACACAAGAAGGATTTCAGCAGGAGCCTTTGGCAGGGCAGGGCAGAACATGCAAAAGTGCCAATGTGTCTTTTTTCAGACCTGTTTTGGGGAAAAACTAAATTTGCATTCAGATAAGGAGTAGGTCATAAAAACCATTTACCTTTGTCTTCACAACCACTTCTTCTCTAGTATCATCTGCTTTCCTGTGTTTTCTGCTTTCATGATATCTCATGATGCAGGGACTACCTTTCTTTTTTTCATCTGAGCAATAGAGTGATCTGTTGTCACTTCCCAGTCTAGATGGTTTTACTGCAAATAGCTGAAATTTCCCTAATGTTATAAAAAGTTTTGAACACACCAGTACATTTCTTTCCCAATGTTACAAGGAGAACAAATAACATGAAAAGAACAACCAAAACTCTCTGTTCTTCAAGGGATACAAAAAGCAATGAGAACAGGACCTGAATCAAACTATCATCTAGAGGAGAATAATAAATATATTCATAAAGTCTCTGCACTAAGTGGCTGAACACATTGCTCAGTCCTAAAAACCGAATTACAAAACACAATAAAAGCAAAACCTATACTCATAACACATCAAAAGAGAAGACCAAAGAGACAGAACAAGTATACTCATCCTCATTATTAGGTGTTGAGTACCTTGAATATGATGTTTAGAGAAACATACTTGGAGAAAAAGATTTGAATAGGGAAACATTTCTTACAGTAATGAAAACATTGCAATTTGAATTCCATAACAGCAAACAAAGCAACCAAGAAGTCTGGGCAGGATTTGGACTGTGAACAGTGTTAATGTTAGAAGCATATTATTTCTTTGTTGTTTTACTCCTGAATATTTTGGAAACCAAGAAACTCATCATGACTATTTTTCAGGCTAAGGAGACCACTTGCATGCATAATATTGTCTTTACCTGAACAAATAGAAGTATTTTCATGTGTCTGTCCATTTTTTCAGCAGTGCTTACAATATACAAAGAAACAAAAATGTTAAGTTACCATCTTCTAGACTGCCTTTAACCTGCCCAAACAGGTTCACTTATTGAGAGGAGAATTTTCCAAAGAGCAGTAACATTTGAAAGCAGATAATTCATATAATTGCTAATCAAAAATAGATTCTATCATCAGAAGCATTAAAGCATATTACTGAATAATGAAAGTTTAAAAACTCCCAACAAAGCAAATCAAACCAAACCAAACCATTTTATTAATTTTCCATTTATTCATGTAATAATTGCAGCTATCAGTCCTGGGTAGATTGTTGCTCTCTATTTTTTACTTGGGGAATTCAGTTGGCTATTCAAATAAGCCAGCACCACATTTCACCGGCCTAAATTCTCTCTTCCCCTTCAGTCTACTCTTTAATTTTTCTTACAGTTCTCTATCTTTGGTACACATACTTGTCTTTGTAGTTCCAATGATGGAAATTCTTACTCATTCTTCAAACAAAACTGCTTGCTAGACAAATAAAACAATATTTTCATTCTGTAGGAACACCCTCTATGATCACAAGAAAGCAGATGATACGGGTATTATAAACAAGATCTGGTTAAAGTACTATGAATTTCCTTGCTTAAGTTCTGTACAGAGGTCATTGGTACAAAATGTTGTTCTGTCATGTAACACTGCCCAGTATTTCTTCACTCATCAAATAGATACTGTTACATTATGCTTTCACTAAATGCTTGCATGATAAATTATGTGAATGACACAGAGGCAGATTTAGCTATTAATTCCCTGAACAAATCTGCTCCCATTTCTTTCCATCAAGCTTTTGCAGCATTCTGCAGAAGTACCTCTAATTTTTTATGTTTTCAGTTTCTTAAAATGGAGCCAAATATTTTGTAGAGCACTTATTGCTCTTTAGGGGGGCTCATTGACCTTCAGAGGGTATTGGTGACTTAGGAGGGAAAATGACATTAAAAGAACATAAAGCTAAAAACAAATTCCGCCAAATGAAACAGAGGAAAGATAAAGAGAAATGGATGACCTCGATGATTACAGATGTTGGCAATAAAAATCTCCATTCCGTTGCACTTGGGACTGGTTTCTCTTTCTCATTGAATAAAGAGGCAGAAGATCCTTGATTTAAGATAAATCAGTTTTATCATCCACCTAAAAACAAGAAATGAAAATAATAGCAGAAAAATGAAAAGCAAGAGAACAAAAATAAAACAGTGGTTCTAGCACTGCAGCATGACTTTTGTTTCCAGAGGAAAAAGAAAAGTGTTCATGTAAACCTTCCTCTTATCTTTGCCTTTGCACATTGAGATCCTCTGGGGCAAGTGGGCACAAAGAGCCAGGGAAAACAGCAGGGAGTCACATACAGGAGCCTGCTTAAGTCAGCACAGATCACCCTATCATCAATTCATCCTCCTCATCCTGAGGCATGAGGAAAGGTGCTGCTGTTGCCTTCTGGCATCTCTTTGGAAAGATGGTCAAAACAGAAATGGACACAGACATACCTGAGAAAGAAAAATAAATACACTTCTTCCTCTTGTAAGGCCTTTTTACAGAAAAAAAAAAAAATCTAAAGTACAACCTAGATAAAGGTAGCTATTAAACACAGAAAATAAAATTTAGTTAACCGTGTAAACAAGAAATTCAAACCCTGAAAATTAAAATCAATGGTAATAACGCACTGAGTGAATGCTGGATTTCTCTGCTGGTAAAATTTTTACACGTTTTGCTTTTCCTTGTCATTATAGAACGCTGGATGAAATCACTAGGGAAGATCTCCAGTACCATGAAAAGTGGCCTAGAAAACCAAGGATAAAACAAAACTGCAGGTTGTGGAGCTGATACCCTACTGATCATCTACAAAATTTGATGGATTAGAGAGATGGGCACTCACCAACCATATGAAGTTTAACAAGGGCACATGCCAGATTCTGAACCTGGAATGGGACAACCCTGGTAGTGTGTAAAGACTGGAGAACAAGAGGCTGGAAAGCAGCACTGCAGAAAGGGACCTGGGGGTCCTGGTCAATGGCAAGTTGAACATGAGTCAGCAGTGCCCTGGCAGCCAGGAGGGCCAACCCTGTCCTGGGGTGCATCAGTCCCAGCATCGCCAGCTGGGCAAGGGAGGAGATTGTCCCACTCTGCTCTGCACTGGGGTGGCCTCACCTCAAGTCCTGGGGGCAGTTTGAGGTGCCACAATATAAAAAAAGACATTAAACTATTAGAGAATGTCCAAAGAAGGGCCATGAGGATGGTGAAGGGTCTGGAGGGGAAGGTGTATGAAGAAGAGGCTGAGGGCACTTGGTCAGATCAGCCTGGAGAAGAGAAGACTGAGAGGACACCTTATTGCAGTCTGGAACTTCCTCAAGAGGGGAAAAGGAGGGGCAGGCACTGATCTCTTCTCTCTGGTGACAGCGACAGGACCCGAGGGAATGGCCTGAAGCTGAGTCAGGGGAGGTTTAGGTTGGATATTAGACAAAGGCTCTTCACCCAGAGGGTGGTTGGGCACTGGAACAGCTCCCCAGGGCAGTGGTCACAGCACCAAGCCTGACAGAGTTCAAGAAGTGTTTGGGCAACACTCTGAGGCACAGGGTGTGAATCTTGGGGATGGTGCTGTGCAGGGCCAGGAGCTGGACTTTGATGATCCGTGTGGGTATCTTCCAACTCAGGATATTCCGTGATTTTATGATTCTGTCATTACAGTTGCTAGCAATTGTTCTCAGTCTGTTACCCTGAATAACTGTCTTTATGCATGAGTATTTATTTCCATAACATTACATCATGTTGCAAACACCACACATCTCATACAACAAACTGCAAAATATGAGAACTAAGTCACAAGTCTTTTCTCCAGTGGACAAAACTTGCATTACCCAATGCGGAGATCATGTTTTCACACATGCTGACCTGTGAGCAAATTAAATTTTAAAAGCCTCATCACTCTGATTTTTAGTGACTATTTAGGGCTAAGACAGTCTCTATTAGAAAAAAGTATTCCTCCTGAATTTGGTCTCTATTTCACACAATCTTCAGTTGTTTGCTCATTTTATCCTGTGGAAGAAATATTTCTAATCCTGTGGAACTGAGGAAAATTTGACATATAATTATCAAATAATCACAAAAACCAAAGGCAAATGAAAGACTGCCTTCTTAAATAAGAGGCACTCAAATAAGACTTGTACATCACCTCAAGACGCTATTCACTATCAGGGGTGATAATCAGATTCTTTAACCTTTAAGGCTGAGATATATACCCTCTTTTGATTTAGAGCTGAATAAAGACATGAGAGTATAAAACAGGATTTAGGAGGACACTAGGAATTCTAAATCCAAAACTATGACCTAAAAAGGTTTATTTACACTCAAGTGGACAAGGATGGTGATGAGCTGTCCCTAAGAAGGGAGAAGTGACTGAAGGACATCAGTGCAGTGCAAACTGAGAGCAGAGAGACTGAGAAATCAGCTTTCTGGGTGTCCAAGTCTTGCAGAAACCAAAAATGGAAATTTGAGCTCACCAGCTACCGAGCTCCTGGGCTAAGCTCCCTCTGTCTCTGCTCTGGATGAAAGTTTACTACACACCCAGATCACAGTATTGCAGCCAAGACAATTCCTTGCCTAAAGAGCTGTTTAGCCCAGTTCTTCCCTCCTTGTCCCTGGATAGAGTATCAGAGAAGCCTGGGGATGTGCCAGTGTTGTGGACATGCCCTATGGATTCCTCCTGAGGAATCACCTCCAGGCTCAGGGTACTTAGAAACAGTTATTTTTTGGCACAAAACCTATAAATTGAGTGTTGTTGCTGAATCTATCTCTGACTTAATGTCAAGTTAGAGAAGAGTAAACAAGAAATCAGGGCTGCCTGCCTTTATCTGGAGCCCAGAGGAGCTGTTCAAACCCACAGTTCTCATTTCTGAATAGCTGCAAAACACTTCTCTTCAAAAACATTTCTCCATATACATAAAGCAAGATCCAGGAGGTGAAGAAGCAGGAGCAGAGTGGTTAAAGCATCCATGTAGATGGGGAATCCTGAGATTCCTGCCTTCAGCACTGAAGCAGCTCTGCCATAGAAATAAATCTTCCAACTTTATGGGAAAGGTGCTTTGGAGATCATGTAACATCAATCAATACCATCTCCATTTTCCCTTCTTCCTTTTTTGAAATTGCACAAGATCACAGTGAAAGGGGTTACAAATGTGGAAGTGTGTCTTTGCATTGGGATCTTACTTCAAGTACCTACAGCTATGACTAAACCCAGGAAAATGCACAGTTTTAATGAAATCAGGATCATGTTGCAGTTCTTCTTAATTACAGACTTCATTTCTGAATCATTTAGCAAGCACAGTCAAATCATTTAAAGAATGTATTAGACTTGACACCACTTATTAGCACTATCTATAGTAATTTTTCTTTTGTTTCACTGATTTCTCATCAGATGTGGTGTTCACAGTAGTTCCTGACGTTTTCTGACACTTGTCATATGTTGCAAACTGACACAGGTCAGCAGATTTTCTTGTAATCCAGGTGAAACTTCAGCCAAAGCCTGAGGCTTCTAGTGCACTCTGGGTACAAAAAAGCTTCAGAACTGGAGAACTTCAGAAACTACACAGCACAAAGCTCGATTTCTATTGGAAACAATAGTATATTTGCACTTATTTCAGTCTTCGATATACAAAGTCAGGTCCTCCAGCTCAACAAATGCTGGCAAATCTAATTAACAACACACAGAGCAAAACTGTCATAAGTTAGTGGTGAAATGAGACCAGTTCCACAAATTCCAAGTTGTGAAGATGTAACAGTGAAATTTAAGCTGCAAAAACAATACACCAAGAGATAAAATAGTGATAAGAAAGCAATATCCTGGGATCTTGAGCGCTGGCTAAACATATTAACAACAGCAAATGAAAGTGGAGGAAAAAAAAGGTGACTATTTATTAACACGGAAAAAACCCCTATCTATTAACACAAAATGAAAGTGGGAGAAACAACGAGAACAAAACAGGAAAAGGGTGCCTGCAAGGAACTGATGGCACAGTGGGCAGAGCTGGTGGATCTTGGTGACTCCGCCTCCTGACTCACGGATGTGACATTCCTTGCAGCTCCAATCTGCCGGGGCCACCCCGCAGGCTCCCTGGGCTGGACAGACAGGTAGGAGGGTAGGGAGGCCAGGGGAACGGAAAGGAAAAACAAACAAAACCTCTTTCAAACTAGCACAGGACGGAGAGCCGTCCCCTCACAAAGTCTCGGTTCAGAGCCGCTGACCTGCCGCCTCTCCAAGAGCCGTTAACCCCCCCTCCTTGGGCGTTGGTCCAAGTCGCTTTTATAGCTGCCTTGCACATGCTGGTTCAGTTAAACCAACCCCAGCTCAGGCCCCGCCCCTTGGGTCTATCTTAAAGGTACAGCGGCAGTGGGCATTAAGCAGGTAGGTAAGGAATAAAGTGGTTTCATAATGTCACCCCAAGACAGTGATATTGTTCCAGCGCTCTTGGAATTGCTTTGAAGTCTGATGATCTGTATTGTGGGCAAGTTTGGCTTGAGCTTTGTACCTTATTTGTACTTCAGAAACAACAATAAAGGCATATCTAAATGAAGAATTATTTTTTTCCAAATGATTTTTTTTTTAAAGTTTAAACACAAAGATTAATAGGTTTAGGTACAATTTTATATACTATATTTATTCTCAAAGAGCACATTTCCCATCTTATGTTAATTACAGATACCTGTTCCTCATTCAGATAGGTTTTTGCTCCTTCCAGGGTTCAAGACCCAATATCCTGTATGGTTGCTGCCCACAAGCTGACATGTATTGTAATTACTGTGGATGGGATGAACCCAGATATGCCCCCTTTAAGCAGATCAACTATTAATGACTTCCTGGAGATTCCAAACTCACTCCCATTAAATATTAATTGTAAAACAACCTATTACCCTACTGAGAGCAAGAATAATACCTCCTTAGTGACCTCGTGCTTTCCGATGATAGATAATTCAAGACTGATGGGAAGCAGTGGAGCTCAGTGGAGAGCAAAGGTGCACAGTGAGACTTTGTGATGTTGTTGGCATCACACAGAGACCTGTTTGCTTTGCTGTTATCAGCTGATATCACTCTTCACCTCTACAGGTAAAGCCACCTGCATGCAAAGTCAGCTCTATATGTAAAGTTAAGGACCCAAACATCTCCAAAGGGCTGAACATGGAACTATGGATACTCAGATAGTTATTAAGTATTAAGCTGTCTGCTCTTTCTCTGTTCCCCAACTTTTACCAAGACCAAGTCCTTTATTTTTCATATAAAGGAGACAAATGCAACCTCATGCAGCTCATGGGGTACAGCTGGATAAGAGTCCAGGTTTTGCTGTGAAATCCACTTCTTTATGAAGAGGTAGAAAAAGAATCAACTGCCCACAAAATGGCAGTCTAAAATTGTGGCCTGCTCCCTGTCCTGGAGGAAAAGGCTGTGTGGCCACAGGCACAGCCTCAAAGGTCAGCCCATGAAACCCAGGTGGGGACGTAGCCCTGAGCCCAGTGCAAGACCAGTCAGCCCTTCTTTCTATCACATCTGCTGCTCTTCCTCCGGGGGCTCCAGTTGAGCCTCCCACGGCTTCAGTGAGTTTGACATTGCAAGAATCTCAGACTCTGATTGACATCTAGGTGCCCCACTGCTTTTGTTTGATGCACTGCTGATGCCCCTGGTATGTGTGTCCTAGAGAGAGCAGAGGGTTCTGTGAGGTTATGTTTGCCATGCTAAGGAAAAGCTTCCATATGGGTGGGAGACCAGGGTGCTGTGATCTCTGCTTGGCAAAAAAACAGACAAAGAGGGAACAAAAAAGAGAGGAGAGATGATAAGTAAGCTTTAGGTGTGAAGCCATTAAAACTGAAAGAAAATACAAAACACAGCATCACATACACATAGGGATAGTCCTGCATTTTCTTTATACCTTCACTGAATAAATGAGGGTGAAGGTAAGGGTTTGAGGAAGGCAAAAGTCAGCAGCAACAGAAAAGTGATCTGCTATGACAACAAAACTCTTCTCTAAACTAGCAGAATTAACCTCATAATAAATCCACTGTGACAAGCTAAAGGGCTGCAGCACTATAGCTGAAAACAGTGCACTTGGATATTGTAAGTTAATAAGTTTTTGTGGCACCTGGAGTTTGACTCCACATCAGTGATGTCAAATGCAACAGCACTTAACAGTGGGCGCTTCTGACACACTGGCACCAAGAGTTTATGATTAAAAGTTTTATTGTGTGTTTTCCAAGCCTGCTATTTGATTAATGCACTGGCCTTGTGTTGCGGAGGGATAACTCAGACGACTCAGTGTGAGTTAGCAATGAGCTTCGTTTATTGATCAGTTACATGCCTTTTTATAAGTTCTATAATGTGCTCATCCATATTCTGTAACTCAAGCATGCTATTGGTGTGCTTTTGCAAGTCAAGCTCCCTCCCTTTTGTTTCTCTTTGCTGCTGCCAACTTTCTCGTTTCCCATCTTCCTTCTGCATTCTTGCCTAACTACAAGCATCCTCGTCAAGGACACACTGTCCTTCGGTTTACATCCTTAAACTAACTGACTATGCTGTTTCCTCATCTCCTTGGCCACAGGCCGTTCCATGCTCACTTTCTTTCATCTATTCTGCAACAGCCTTGCAGTATTGAATGAAGCTTTAAGTGAATTTAAGATCCACTATCTCAAAGGACAATAGAGTCAAGTTATTTCAAAGCTATTTCATATAAATAAATAAATAAATAAATAAATAAATAAATAAATAAATGAAAACCAAACACATTTCCTCAGGTTTGAATGTCTCAGGACCAAGTTTTCTGAACAAAATTAGTCCTTTTTTTTCATCTGCCACTTGAATTAGACTTAAAATTAGAAATTTCCAAATATTAGCTGTAAGACCTAAATACCAGATGTACACAAGGCATGAGGAACGTAGGATTCACCACTAGAATATGCATTTAGAGGTCTTTGAAAAAGGCAGTCTTAAAGCACTGCCAAGTTAATTGACTGGTAAACCAAATGGGATGTATTAAACAAGAAATTTATAGTGATTTGGTTGCATAATCAACAGAAATTAATAAAAAGTTGTGCTTGACAAAAAGACATTCAGACTATGTCTGGATAGGAACAGGTTTGTCACGGGTTCACCGAGATGCACCATTTCCTCTTCGGGTATAACATAATGCCAGGCATAACAACCCGCAATGGTTTTGCAGGTAACTATGCCCAAAGAAAAATAATCTAGTCCTAGTGTTTTAAAAAGACCTACAGAAGCAGTAATATAATATCATCTATGTTTAAAGTCCATATAAGGAGAAAATTAGATAACATGGATTAAAGAAGCAACAAATTAAGAAACTTCAGTTAGAAAATGTAGAGGAATAACAATGGTTAGTAAATTTTCTCACTAACAATCAAGGAAAATCTATCCCTGACTCAGTTATGAAGGGCACAAAACATTCAACTCCATTTACAATGAAAAAGATGGAAGACATCTGCAGAAAAATGCAAGATTTGCCAATCAAACAGCAGGAGAGAATAAATAATATCCAATTGTCCTAGAGGAAGCTGAGAAACTTTCTCTCTGAGCATATCTATTACTTTTCATAATTAACAGACCCTTGAAACTTATAGAAATTTAAAATGACTGGAGGAGTGCCACAATTTAAAAACTGAACAAAAATAGGGGCTGTGGGAATTTGAGAGCACTTAGATAGCAATTCCTGGAAAAAATATGGAACCAATTTGAGACTGACAATTAAATTTAGAGACTATGGAACTGTTCACCATCAGTCAGCATGAATTCATGGAAAGTAGGTCTTTCAAATCAGCTATTCCTTTCTCATGTCAGGATTTCAGGTCTAGAGGGATATAATCAAGTTATATTTTTATATACTTGGGATTGTCTTAAATTATGACAATTCAGTTTCTGATTTTTGATCTCAAGATCTTAGATCTAAAAGACATCAAAATTAATGAAAACTTGGTCCCCTGATGGATCTCAAAATGCAAATCATACTGAGAAAGTAGTCAGGAATGGAGCTTTAACCAAAAGGCCAAAGGGAATTTATTCTTGTCCCCTGTTTTTATCCAAGCAAAAGCTACAAAAATTTTACTAGCATAGTAACAAATAAGATCAAAGAGTATACTTAATAGTCCTGTTACTCTTTCAGGGAAATCTGAATCACTTGGTAGATGGTCACAAAGTAATATAAGTACATTTTGTATGGTCAAATATAACACAAGATAGCTAGGAACCCAAAGTACAGGTTGTACAAATTTCTATCTTGGAAATAAGTAATTCAGAAAGGGGCTGAGAGGTCATCATAGGTAATTGTCTCAACATGAGTTCACAGCACAAAGCTATGGAAAGAAGTTCTTGTACACTTAAAAAAACTAACTTCAAGGGGATGACAGAAACATGGGGGGTTTTTTATCTTTCTGCACAGAACGGGTCATGAATTTCTGGCTATGATCGTCTGGGCACATCTCTCCTAATCAGTTCCCTGTCATTGCAGAGGCCTCAAGCTCACACCTTGGTCTCTCCTGTCTCTGCCAGTGGCACACAGAATCTAACTCTCCTGGTGACTGAACTTCCCATTATCTAGGCCAACCATCCATCAGCTTTGGAGTCAGCACTGAGGTTCCTGGGTGAAGAAAGAATGAAATAGTGGTATGGGTAAGGGGGATCAAACTTCATCAGCAGAAGCCAACCCTTCAGCTTTCCCAAGCTGGGTGATAAGACTTTATGAGACCAACTGTGCTAATACACACAGAGCTTCTCTTATTAAGGGCAGAAAGGGCTTCTGGATGCACTTTTCCCTGTGTATGTGGGACAGCCTACATGTGGAGGTTCAGCGTGTTTGCACCTCAGAGACTTGCTGTGGGATATTCTTCTCCCAGGGAAGCCAAATCCGAACTTCAAAAGGGTTGGATGCAGTAAAAAGGCTACAGACTGGCACTCCTTCAGTCAGATGAATCTTGTCAGCTTTAAACTCTAGAATTTGGTGATCTATATTGTGCCAGTATTTATTTCATAAAATTATCCTTCTGCCAGAGCCAGAAAACATCAGGTTGACAGCTCTACGCTCAGCTTTATAAAACAGGTGCATGGATTTTTTACTTGACTGTAAGTTCAAATAGGTGGGCAGACTCTTCAGATCATGTTCCTTCTTTGTGGCACCCCAGTTTTTAATCATATTAACAATTAACAGATTACTGTTCACGTTCCTAGGAGCTTTCATTCAGAAGCTGGTGTTTCACATACTCAAAAGGCATAGAAACAGCATTTGCAGAACAATCCTTTGTTTAGGTATCTCTTCTCTTGTTAGCGTAGAAACACATAATCACTGGATGATTATATGCAGGTGCTTTCATTGGGAGAGCTCTGGGAATTCAGGGGTACAGACAAACCCAAATCTGACTCCGACATGGATTCGAGGTGGACACATTTTATACCCTTTCTTTACACAACTGTTGTATAGTCATATGTTAATCATTAACTTGATGTTGTTCTATTGTGTGTATATTGTTTTCACCCAAGCATGACTATAAGCCCCCTCTTCCCACAATATGTGTATATTGTTTTCACCCAAGCATGAGTTTAAGCCCCCTCTTTCCCACAACATTTCTGATCTACTATACAGGTGGGTACACAGGTAGAGGTTCACATGATTTAAGAAAGACAATGCCCAATATTTACTAAGGAATCATCACATTTAACTTCATCATCTACTATACAGGTAGGTACGCAGGTGTAGGTTCACATGATTTAGCAAAGATAATGCAGTAAAGACAATGCCCACTCCCATTCCCAAGGCCTACTTTAGCTACCACGATTTTAGAAACATTTTAACCCTATGCTATCACTCTCAAGTATTTGAAGAGGTGTGTTTATAGAACAAAAGACACAGATTTTAAGTTCAGTTAATGCTTACCGGCTGTTTCTGGGAGAGGATGTCACCTGTCTTGCTCACATCATATCACTACTGCTCTGCATTTCTGATGACTATGAACCCATCCCACCCCTTCCTGGAGACTCCATTTAGCCTCATCCTAAAACTTGGGAAGTGTAAACTTCCAGACTGATGGAGATAGAGAATGCTTCCCCATAGGGAGACTTCCTCTCTTTCTAGACTTGTGTCTATTCCCTGCCTGTTTGGTTTATCCTTTAGCAGTTTATTTTGATATAACTCCTTAAAGTCAGATAGCAAAAAAGAGGGAATTGAAAAGCACGTAATTTAAAAAAATACTTCCTGTAGTTCTTTCATTCTTTCACTCTCCCTTAAAGGATTGCATAAAGTGTTTAATACTTGACATTTGTAGAAAGATCACAAGGTCACTTTTTTTCCTTTAATAAATCAGAAACTGAGAGAACACAGGGAGATAAGAGAGATAACTTGGTTAAATCATTAGCACAGTCCTCTAAAAATGTGGTTCAATACATAATCAATCATTTCTGTCTGATCTTTATTACTCTCCTAGGGCCTGAGTAAAGTAGAGATGATAAAACACCTGGAGTATTATTAGGAGGAGTTAATTGATCTTCATGAAGGTCTTATGTACTACAGAGATGAGGGTCTTACAAGTCATGCCAGATAGACATTGCTTGAGTTGGTGCAAAAGAATCACAGTCATGATTCTTCCCCATATCACAGAAAAGGGGACTGCTTTCTTATAGATTACATAGACTAATTTCACAAGAGGACAGAGCCATTTGGGAAATCTGGAGTATTTAATAATTTAGGGCTAGTGTCAGGACATGGGGTTGTGAAGAGAAGAATCTGGCTTCACTTCAATATGTAGGAAATATCTCCAAGATGATATTCTTCATATTATTTTGTAAACAAAACAAAATATTTGTTCTTCCAAAGTTTCTCTTTCTGGATGTTGGCTCTTGACTAGTTAAGTTTCAGGGCATAAATATTTATGTTTATTAAATATGAAATGTTCAGTTCTTTAACATCAAGATCAATGCCTCTATTGTAAAGACGCTGAAGCAGGAATCACTATGGATTATGGGGGATGTTGCCCACTTTAGGAAAAATACATTGGGAGCAATGACTCAGTATCTGATAAAGAAAGTCTGCCACTGATCCATCTTCACTGTGTGAAGCGCTTGCTTCTGTCCGTGGGTATTTTGGTAAAGGTCCACAGATGTCAGCTTAACAGACTTCACCATATCGAGTCAAAGATAAACATCAAGAACTGATGTTTATTTAGTATTCCGTAGGTAAAATTGCCATCCACTTCAAATGGGCCAGTCCAGAAACTAAGTGTGGTGGTTTGACCTGGGCTGGAGGCCAGGTGACCACCAAAGCCTCTCTATTGGTCCCTTTCTCAGCTGCACAGGGCAGAGAAAAATATAACAAAAGAGTCATGTGTTGAGATTAGGCCAGGGAGAGGTTACTCACTGATTACTGTCATGGACAAAACTGACTCCACTTGAGAAAATTAGTTGCATTTATTACCTATCAAAATCAGAGTAGGATAATTAGAAATAAAACAGATCTTAAAACCACCTTCCCCTAACCCCTCCCTCCTTCACAGGCTTACCTTTATTCCCGATTGACTACCTCCTCCCCCTCAGTCGCACAGGGACATGGGGAATAGGGGTTGCAGTCAGTCCATCACACATTTCTGTCACAGCTTCCTCCTCAGGGGAGAACTCTTCACACCCTTCACCTGCTCCACGGTGTGGTACCTCCCATGGGGGACAGTCCTCCACAAGCTTTTTCAGTGTGAGTCCTTCTCAGAGTTCCCTGCAGTCCTTCACGGCCTACTCCAGTGTGGGTCTCTCCGATGGGATGCAGTCCTTAAGGAACAGGCTGCTCCACTGTGGCTTCCCCATGTAGTCACAAGTCCTGCCAGAAAATATGCTCCAGCATGGGCTCATCTCTGCAAGGGCTCACAGATCCTGTCAGGAGGTTGCTCCAAAGGGGGCTTCCCACAGGTCACAGCCTCCTTCAGGCCCCAGACTTCTCTGGCATGGAATCTTCCATGGGCTGCAGGTGGTTTTCTGCTGTTCCATGGACCTCCATGGACTGCAGGGGGACTGCCTTCACTGTGGGCTGCAGGGGTATCTCTGATCCAGTGCCTGGAGCACCTCTTCCCCCCACTCTTCTCTGATTTGGGGGACTCTAGGGCTGTTCCTCTCACATATTCTCATTCCTCTCTTCTCTGGCCACAATGACTTCTCCACAATAATTTTTTTCCACCTTCTTAACTGTCTTATCCCTGAAGTGCTACCACTGATGCTGAAGGTCTTGTCCTTGGCTGGTGGTGGGTCCATCTTGGAGTCAGCTGGCCTTGGCTCTGTTGGACATAGGGAAGCTTCTGGCAGCTTCTCAGGGATGCCAGTCCTGTATTCTTCCCACTGCCAAAACGTTGCCACCCAAGTCCAATACACTAAAGAATCTATTTCTCATCCACAGAATATTCTGAGGCAGAACATGCTTGTGACTCTTCTCCCAATTTCTTCCATGTTCTCCATTCATGGTGCAGCTCTGCACTGTCTTTTGGGGAATACTGTTAGTCTCAATCAAGAAAGCATCTCTGTTTAATCTGTGGAGACTCAGGAAACTGACATCATTAAACAATATTAGGGTTCACAGGATTTCAAGCAGGGTTACTTCAGAACCTGTAACAAATTTGAAAACTACAGGCTATCGATAAATTAGCAAGGTGACTCAGAACGAGCAATAAATAGCTATTAATTCAAATCATGCTGACTGTAAGTTTGAAGACAGAAGAATGCAAGGAAGTTTAGAAAACGATAATATTCTATAACATACAAAAACTGAAAGAAGGCAATTATATTCCATGATTTTATTAAATTGCACAGTAATTTTAAAATACAATTACAATTTAAATGAACTATTGAAAAGAATAATTATATTTCATTATATCAGCTGGGTTTCTCAGAAGAACACTGTGTACTGCTGGATAGATGCAGTGGCATAATGGCTTAAGAAAATCATGATTACCAGCGCCATACTCTGGAAGATAATTTATTACAGCTGCTGGCAACTGACATACTTAAAACTCATTAGTTGAAAATAGGATAGAAATTGGGAAGAAAAGTAGATGACAAGGTAACACTCATACCTCAAAACACTTTTTTTCAACTTCAATCCACCAAGAAAATGAACTTTTTTAGTATTTGATTATATAGCTAAAGATAAGCCATGCTGCTTTAGAATACCATGATTTGCTAAAGCACCCATTCTGCAGCACTTTGATCATCTCCGTGGCCCTCCTTTGGATCTTCTTCCATCTTTCTGCATCTTTCTTAAATTGTGGGAACATAGTTAGAATCATAGAATTGTAGAATGTCCTGAGTTGGCAGGGACCCACAAGGATCATCAGATCCAACTCCTGGCCCTGCGCAGCACCATCCCCAAGATTCACACCCTGTGCCTCAGAGTGTTGTCTGAAAGCTGCCTGAATTCTGTCAGGCTTAGTGCTGTGACCACTGCCCTGGGCAGCTGTTCCGTTGCCCAACCACCCTCTGGGTGAAGAATCTTTTCCTGATATCCAACCTAAACCTCCCCTGACACAGCTCCATACCATTCCTTTGGGTCCTGTCACTGGTCACCACAGGGAAGACATCAGTGCCTGTCTCTTCACTTCCCCTTGTGAGAAAGTTGCAGACAATTAGGAGGTCTCCTTTCAGCCTGACAAGGGCTGAATAGAGTAGGGTGATAATTTCTCTAGGTCTGACAGAAATGCCCCTGTGGATGAAGCCCAGGATCTGATTTGCTTTCATTGTCACCATGGTGCACTGCTGACTCATCAAGCTTGTTGTCACCAGGATCCCCATGTCCCTTTCAACCACACAAATCCTAATCTGTATTGTTCTCCTTGGTTATGCAGTAGCAGGACTTTGAATTTGGCCTCATTAAACTTCATCTGTACCTTCACTTCTGTACCTGAGAGTGTGAGCACACTCTTCCAGCCTCTGCAGGTCTCTTGACTGCCTGTAAGATGTCTCTCCCTTCATTGTGTTCATCTCACCCCTCACTTTGAGTCATCAACAAACTTCACCTGAGTGATTCAAATATCATAATTTAGAGCATTTATCACAGAATCACAGGATATTCTGAGTTGGAAGGGACTCATAGGATCATTGAGTGAGTGTCCCATATAGGGATCTAACCCAGGATCTTAGTGTTAATTAGCACGATGCTTCAACCAACTGAGCTAATCTCAGGGTTAATGAAGATGTTGAACACCATGTATCCCAGTATTTTTCCCTGGAGTATCCCTTTGTGACTGGCTGCCAGCCTGAGTAAAAACTTTTAATTACCACTCTCTGAGTGCAGCCTGTGAGCCAATTCCCTATTAATCTTGCAAGATCACCTGCTCAACCTGTATCATAACAGTTTCTCCAGGAAAAGGTTGTGGGAAACTATGTTGAATGCCTTGCTGAAATCCAGACACACAATAATATCTACTGATTTCTCTATGTCAACACAAAATGTTATTTTGCTGTAGAAGGTGGTCAAATTGGTCTGGTGATTTCTGGATTTCAATTCTTTTCAAAACCAAGAAAGACTTCACAGACTACCAATACATTGGAAATCAGAGTTGCAAATAGTATTTAATACTTTGAAAGTTTTAAAGATTATAAGAAGGTCGACAGGAAGAGAAATGCACCCACTGTCCCTTTTAGCTCAGCACTAGCCTGGAGATGGAAACTCAGACTCAGATAAGCAAGCAGGAACAATGTGGGAAATCAGGTCCCCTGCATCTCTTTTTCAGGATATTTTCTAATCTCTCACAGTCAAGTCTCTCAATCTAACTTCATCAAGAGGCAGCTACTATTCTGGTTTTTTACAGGTTTTGTATGAAATCAGAACTGTCTGCCTAATAAAGGACACTAAGATTTTTGGTTTTCATATGATACCTTTAGTCAGCAGTTCATTACACTTCATTAAAAGTTACACCCCATTTTCCAGACTAAGAAGCTGTACTACAGTTTATACTTTCTCTGTCAGTGCAGGCTTTACCATATAACTTCTCCTGCCACTCCTCAGCAACTGAATAGCACAGGATGCATGGAAGGAATCAGGAAAGGTTATGACATTTCTCCATCCTGTATAGGATTTCTAGCCTGCTGTTTCAATTCCATGATCTGAATAGCAACCAGCATAAAACAGGCATAGCTCACTCTGGTATGTAGAGAACAAGAAAAAAAGAAAAGGCACATACGCACATGCAGACTTACACATTTTCCTAAGTCGTGCCTCAGCCTTAATTTTGATTTGGGAAGCTTCTTCTCCAGTAAATTTAATAGTTATAGTAATCATGTCTTAGCTATGCAAGGTAAATTTAGGGCAAAGCTATCTGCAACTTCACTAAGTTAGAATCAAATTGTACAAAGTAAAAATTGTGAGACATTGAAAATGTTTGTAAATCCCATAAGTGCTGGCAGGAACTGTTTCCTGGATACATTTCTTCTTAGAATTATCCCTTTTTATATTTAAAATCCTTCAAAGTTGTATTAATTTACATCCATTATGTATCATAGTGTTCTGGGCTATTTTGTGTTTAAATTGTTCTTAAACGTCAGTCTTAAATCTCTGTTTAGGCAAGGATATTTTATTAATCACAACACACACCATTGGTTAGAAAGTATGACCATTTAACCAAGCAATTGTGCCATCACATTTATGTCATACTCATTAGTTTTAGGGTTCATGTTTACTATGGAACTTCTAAACACCATTCTATTTAACAAGTTAGACTTTCTGTCTGCCCAGTCTTCAAGAATTGCAAGTAGCACTAAAAATTCAAGCTGTCTTCTGTCAAAAGAGAACCTTTTTATAAAAATAATATAATCTTATATTTGATGTAATACTAATGGAAAGACCTTCAAATGTGTTCTGTAGAGGTGATCCAGTTATTAGAAGACAGCAGAAATTTTACATTACCTCCTTTACACATTTTAAAACAAATCTCAAGAAAGAGAAATTGAGCAAATAGATCAGAAATTCATGTGGTAATATTTCAAATATGCTCCAATTTAGCCACTAAATCACTGCTTCTGGGACCATTCACATTCCCATAAATATCCACCTTGTTGAAAACAGACTGCATGATGAAAGAATAAAATTTCACTCCCAAATACGCAATTAGAGATAATGTCAACCTGCAGGTATTTTAATCTCATTAATGGACAAAAAGTATATAAGTTATTTTTTAGCTTCTTAAGTGCATTGATAGAACTTAGAGAAAGATATTTTGGTTGTATAAATATCTTCATTTGCCACATGTGACAAAATGCGGATCAGTCTGGCTGCACCTCACAAGTCTGAATAATATCTGTCTCTCTCCTTCTGACCCATCTCCTTATGATCTCTTCTGCCTGATTGATTTGCTTTTCAGTCTCCCAGTGATTTTTCTTTCTGGGATGAAATTGAGACAATGGCATTGCTCAAGACAAAGTTTTATGCACAATGTTTCTGATAAATAATATTCCCCTTTATGGAAATGCTGGTATTCATTAAAAGTTTTGTATAACTTTTTAAGACTTCTGAGAGGGCTTTAAAGTAAATACTTTTAGGATGGTATTTACTTTAAAGTAAAAAACAGCAAGAAACTTTTCCTGTAGACATCTTTCAAACTCAAAGTGTTGGGCCCAGATCTGTTCTCAGTAATCCAAGGAAAAATCCCTGAGGCTAACATACTTCAAGTTTGCACCATTACAAAACCAGATTTGTTTGATGTAAAGAAATCTGTCATCCATTCTGTGAAGTCACATTAGATGCAGTTCAAGCATACTCGGTCCGTAGAGCTACAGACCAATTGTGCATGTCATGATAAAGCCATCATCCACAGAAATAAACTCATTCTTTGTGGCATTTAACTTACGCCATCTGGATGTCAGTTCAGAATTCTCTCTCACAGTGAGTACATTTTCAGTGGTTTTTGTTTCTAGAAGCTCTAGTAAGAGACTGTTCCCAATCTAAGTACATTTTTCTGTTCAGAATTTCACTTAGGCTGAATTTTCGTTCTAATCTATTGTTACTACTTGCATGTCATTTTAACATTGTATATAATTCTTCCTACTCCTTGATATTAATGCATTTGTAGTTGAATTCTCACTTCTTCTATGTTATATAAAAACTCACGGACATCAATTTTCGATCTTAAGCAAAAAAAAAAAAAAAAGGGGGGGGTATATT
>VYZT01062655.1:41865-57945 GCA_013400735.1 Pomatostomus ruficeps | reverse complement strand
AAAGGGGGGGCCAGGTCAGATTTTTTCTTACAGGGAGCAGTAGCTGGTACTTGTGGAAGAATAAAGTACATATAGTCATGACCCTTTTCTTGACAGATGACAGTAATCAGTAGTTTAGAGACTCCTCAAGTTGGAGGTTACCTCTGGGCCACTGTATTTCATACTGTTATTATTCATGAATTTGCCTAATACCTTTTTGAACCATTTTATAATTTTGACCTCCTCGCAAATTGAGAGTCATCATTTAAATTACATATAGAGGGAAGAAAGTGCTTCATGCCTTTTAAATGCTGCATTTATTATTTCACTAAGTCTCCTTGTTCCTGGCTGTGTCACAGAACAACCACTTCTTCACGCTATTAATGTGTTACTGACCTTTATCATGTACACTGACTTCTTTCAAAATTAGAAAGTTCCCTACAATTGTAGGGAAGCTTTTCATACTTTAAAATATTTCTTGTCTGTCTCTGAATCTTTTTAAGATGGAAGGATCAGAACACATGTAAGTAAGTAAATCAGTTCTGTTTTCCAAACTCTTTCCCAGTTCTAACAAGTTTGTTTTCTCAGAGCTTCACTCCTGACTGTAACAATGCATTAGCAGTTACACATCCTGAAATTAAAATGCATCATGCAAGTGACAGACAAGGAAATTTCAAGCTGGAGAAAGCACAGGAAAGTTGTCAAAACATTGAAAGGCTCTCAGTGCCAGGGACAGGAAAGTGACAACAGCATGAACATTACAATTATTCAGGGCCAGAGTTCCCCTCAGCAGCATTAAGGATGTGTTACAGCTGTGAAGAGATGTGGATATTGTTTCTTAAGAACAGAGAGACAGAGGAAAGGAATAAATAAAGAATTCTCACTCTCAGCTTGAAGAGAAATGTTGCAAGTAAACATTGAAAAACATAGATCATGTGATCTTACAAAAATTACTAAGCTCCTAAACCTGCAAGTCTAAGGAAATTCATTGACAGCACCGCTTCCAATAGCCCTGCTCACAGCACCAGGATTACTCGCAAGCACAAATCTTTGCAGTGTCAGGACATAATTTCTAGATTACTGACTGATTTCCAGCAGTGATGTAAAACCAGCATTTATTCTACTGCTGCAAGGTGGTGCACCACGATTTGAGTCAGCACACTGACATCAGCACCAGAAGGACCTTGGTTTTGCCCCACATTGAGTAACCTGTAAGATAAAAGTTTATCTATTCAGTTCAATGAGTGGGCTGGGTTGTATATGCTTGATGACATCCTGTTTTACTAATGTCAAATACAGTTATGTAGGATTATGGCGTGTGATTTATGCCTTGTGCCTGACTGCAGAATGTGCACCTTTGCTCAGCAATCCACCACAGAGGAGCCCAAAAGTGTCCTGCCTCGCTTCCTTCCCTGACCCCAAACAGGGGAAAGGTGTTGATCTGTTGTAACAGATCTATTTATACACAAGCTGACTTAAGAAAGAAAACACTGTAACAAAGCAGAAAAAACTAGAACTGCTTGAAAAGGTGAAGTCATCCACTACAACATCTACCACAGAAACATATTATTCTGTACCATTGACCAGAAGAAAATGATGACTCAGGAAAATATCTTCTAATTGTGATATTTTAAAGGAAAGAAACCCTAATAGAAATAATCTTAAATTAATGTAATTAGGCCACAATATCATTATTCTCAGTGTTGTTAGAATGACATTCTACATTTTTTAAAAAATAATCTCATTATCTCAGAAAAATCTCTAGAAATCCTAATTTGTGTTGCATAAGAAAGAAAGTAAATTCCTTTTCTCTGAGCCTTTCTGTCCAAAATACTTTTAAATCTGATCCCTCTGCAAGGTGAAACAGGGCCAGGTAGGGGGAGAAATAAAAGGAAACCAGCACCTATTTCTTTAAGTTATATTTTTAAGCTCCCTTCTTCCCAATTCTTTTTTCTCCATATTCCTTTTGACATTTGGCAAGGCAAAGCCTGAAAACTCTATTATTAGTTAGTGAGAAAATGCAGCAAATGGCTTAGATGGCTTAGCTTCCACATTCCCCTTCTCTCATGCACAGTGTTATCCTGCAGGTCACCTCCCTTGAAAGGTGGGGGAAGAAATTCTGTGTTTTGAAACCACTGGTGCAATTGCAGTCAGTGAGGTGGGGAGGGAGTGCAAGTCCATGTCCATGTCTTGCAATTGGTTGGACTGAGGGTTTGCAAGCATCCCAAGGAGATTTCTGAGCAATAGTATCGAATGTATGCTTCCATACCGCCTACTAAAATTACATTTCTAGTGCTACTTTTGTCTCTGATTTGCTCCTGAAAGGGGAATTGCATTTTCTCTGACATGTCACAGCTAGTGAGCCCTTCAGGCTCACAAACTGACAGCCAGAGGAAAGATAAAGGCAGAAATACCTCTTTCTCAACAGCATTACAATAATCTTTATTCATCTATTTCTTATTGGGCCATCTCTTATTTTTTCTCTTTCTTTCATATTTTCTGACATAGGTTTTAGAGGTTAAAAAGGAAACTGTGGCAGGAAAGCCACCCTGTTAAAGAAAATGCAGTGTAACATAAAGTACTGTTTGAAGCAAATATCACTACATAGAAGAAAAACACTTCTGTGAGTAGTATATGAAAACAAAGAGTATTTCTACAAAAGCAGACAAGTGATAGGACATTTTCATTCTGAATCATTGTAGTTTATTGGAGAGATGCATAAACACCCCCCAAAAAACCCCCAAAAAACCAACACCCAGAAAATTGATTCTTTTTAGCTAAAATGTATCAGAAAGGTCCTGTGGTAAAACACTGTCTCCTCTGAAATAAACAAAGAATTTGCTGTTGTCCCAATGGAATTTAATTTTTCACATTTAGGATTTTCTATGAATGCTGGGAATACCTTAGTGTTATTTTTTTCTCCATAGGATTGAGATGTTTGAAAAGATCTTGCTCTCTGCCATTTCCCTGCTTTGTCCAGGTGATCACAACCTTTCCTACATCAGGTTGCCCAGAGCTGTAGATGACGCATCTCTGGAAGTGTTTAAGGTTGGATAGGGGTATGAGCAACCTGGTCTAGTGGAAGGTGTCCCTGCCCATAGCAGGGGGTTGGAACTGAGTGAGTGTTAGGGTCCCTTTCCAAGCCAGACCATTCTAAAATGGTTAACACACGTGTACCAGTGCAATATTAGATGAAAATTCTATCTGTTCAGGCACCATTTTCATCCAGCTTGTTAACTGAAATGTCACTTCAGAATTATTAATTAACCATCTCTTTATGCAAAGATTTTGGTTTTCGTGATACAGAAGCACAAGTCCACTTACATATTTGACTTAAATTTTTTTCCTTTAAAAGAAGACTGAAATATTAGATCTTTTCTCTGCCTTGAATTTCTACTGAATATCTACAGGTTTAGCCCCTTACTGATGAGTCTCTTAAGGAATGTTCTGGTTGTCATTATTCCAGAAGAGAAAGACAGGTAATTGTAGATGACATACCTGTCACAGGAATGATATTTAAGCTACAGAGATTTCTTCTGCAGGTAATCACTGTTATGATTACCGCCACTTTCAGATTTAAATGAAAGAGTCACCTTTGACTTTCCTTCAGTTCACCAGAAACAAAGGCAAGCAAATAAAATCCAATAAACCTCTCTGCCTCAGATTAGGAGAGTCCCATTATTTCTATTCTAAGCAGTTAAAATACATTAAGATCCTATATACCTGAGACTTTATTACTAAAAGACATTTGTGGAAGGTGGAATAAAAGGATGTGTTTTACAGAAATATGAGTGAAAGTTTAACAGGTCCTTTTGGTCCTCTTGGAATCCAAGTATTGGTTTTAAAATCAAGCACAAAACCATCATACCCCTCAATTTTGTCCCAACCCCCTCTCTAAACCAAACCAACGACGTAACCAATCAAGTAAAAAAAAAAAATAACCCAGACGAGGAAAATGTTTTTGTATTTGCCTGGGCATAAGCTAACATGAGGATTTATGATTTTTCTGTTATTTTCCAGCAACCTTTTTTGTCATAGTTTCCTGTCCTTACTTTATTTCTTGGCAAAAGCTTTTAACAGCTCGTAACATTTCCAAAACACTCCGAAATATTGCTCAGGAATATGACTTTTTCCAGTTCCTTGGTCATTGCCAGTGATTGTTTATCCCAAAGGAAAAATCTTTTGAAAAATATTGTCCTTTGAAAACTTATTCGCCAAACTGAAAACTGTGTTAAACAACACATTCTTTTCCTTTCTCCGAATTTTTCAGATTTAAAACTGTTAATGTTCAGAAGGAGTAATCATTTAAATTATTATTTCTCATCACTGTTTCATTGGTAGAACAAGGAATGATATGCATGATATTGTGGTTTTTTCACTCCCTGCATTTTTAAATTTTAAATTCCAAAAGCATAGGAAAGCAAATAAAATTTCAGTGCCAGTTTAAGCTGAGTGTCTCAAAACTGTTCCTGTAGAACTAGGCAAACCAAATAGGTATTACTACAGATAAAAGAATTGTCCTAAAGATGAGGTTGCAGAATGTAATAAAAAGGAAACAGGACATGATATTATCTTTGAATTACCCATGTTTCACTAACATTTTACCACAGCGGATATCCTTACAAACTTAATTTTCCTTCATACTACTTCAGCAGCAACTGCTGTGCATACAGTGTTCATAAATCACAGTAAAAATGCATTGTAAGAGCAAGCAAGACTCTGCATTGTAAAGATAATTCTGCAATAAGAATCTCTATTCAGACTTGCTTCCCTTTATTTTCATAAATACCTCTACATTTTCAAGTGCTTACTATAGAGCATGCACACATAAGTAAGCTGAAAATTCTTGAAAAAGCATCAACATTAGGGTAAAAGCAAACAAAAGATAATGAAGTCAAGATATTGAATACATTTTAGAATTAACTTTCTACAGAAGAAAGGAAACCTCAACTGAATTCTCAGTAAAAAAAAATTTCAATAGAATTTGGAGGAGTACTTTCATCTTGTAAATGCTAGTTTTGGCCAGTTCACTGATATATTGACATTTCAAGGTTTTTGTTCTTGATTAGAAAAAAAAACCACATATACATAATTTCTTCCAAAACATAAATTTGAAATATGTCTTTCTGAAAATGTGTGTATGCTAAATACATTATGAGAACTTTCTTTGGAATCCCTATCCTCCAAATGGGAAAAATCCCATGTGGAAATGTCATGAACATCTTAGCCAAGCTCCAAAAAATTGTTAATTTTGTCAAAACAGCATTTTCT
The DNA here is from genome assembly GCA_013400735.1 of Pomatostomus ruficeps. Taxonomy (NCBI): domain Eukaryota; kingdom Metazoa; phylum Chordata; class Aves; order Passeriformes; family Timaliidae; genus Pomatostomus; species Pomatostomus ruficeps. The sequence goes on along the minus strand of VYZT01062655.1, from coordinate 52,695 downwards.
GTACCAAATGGCACCTTCTGCACTTGTACAGCTTTTATCTTTGTTACTGCATGTCGTAGGACCTTCATTTACTCAAGGTCAATTCAGGACACACGCATGCAAGTGTCCTTCACTAAGAGAGTTTATAAACTGAAGAATGTTTAGAGGAAATTGTCTCATCCCAGTTTTACAGTTAAAAACAGACTAAATTTTCAAAGATAATACAGGAAATCTGAGGCAAGATCAGCACTGAAACACACATTTCCTAAGTGTCAATGCAGCTCTTTTTATCACAAGGATGAATTTCTGTCCCACGGACATACAGTCAGAAATTCTTATCTTGATGCACAAATTTTGTTTATAAATTCAACCATTCTTTATCACAGAATTAAGTTTGCATAGAGAACTAACAATCACTTACTGCCTACTGTCTCGCATTAAAGAGAGCTCATCACAAGTCTGTATTTTATTTAATATAAATTTAGATTTTAGTTTCAACAAAAATAATTTCCCATGAGGGTGACACTGTGTTTGTACCTGAATGACCTTTGTCTAGGAATGTGAAGAAAGATTTGTACCACACTTCAGCACCTGCGTGCTATTCCATCTTTAACTCTCCTTCATACCCAATGCAGAAAGCACCGAGTTTTGTCTTATCTGTGATATGCTGACATTTCCAACCCAATGAAACTGTAGGTGTTGTTTTCACACTGCGTTCTTCCAAACTTTCAAATTTCACTACAGGCAAACCTGTTTCAAGATGTTGCCTGCAGTACTATGTGAACTTGCTGTCAGATTGATTTATTTATGGATGATTGCTGAGTTTTATTCTCTTGAGGTCAATATTTGCTACATGTACATGTATGGATAAGGAGCTGACATATTACCAAAATTTTACAGAACTTTTACACTTCTGACAATTATTTTCTTCAGAAATACAAAGCAAATCAGTTATTGACTTTTTAAAATATACACTTGAAAACGGGGAGAAATAGTAGCAATTCAGTCACACAATAATAGAGAATACCTGGAAGGTACTCAAAAGGGCCATTGAGTCCAACTCCTGCACAGAACAAATCCAAAAATCATATCATGTGTCTTAGAGTTTTGTACAAACACTTCTTGAACTCTGTCAGGATTGGTGCTGTGACCGCTTCCCTGGGAAACCTGTTCCAGTGCCCAACTACCTTCTGGGTAAGGAAAATTTTCCTGATATCCAACCTAAATCTCCCCTGATACAACTTCAGGCCATTCCCTTGGATCCTCTCACTGGTCACCAGATAAAAGAGGTCAATGACTGCTCCTTTGCTTCTCCTTATGAGGAAATGGTAGAATGTGATGAGGTCTCCTCTCAGTCTCCTCTTCTCCAGGCTGAATAAGCCAAGTGACCTCAGACTCTCCTCATACAAATTCCTCTCCAGACCCTTCACTGTCTTAGTAGCCCTGCTTTGGACACTCTCTAATAGCTTTATCCCCTTCTTAGCTTGTGGCACACAGAACTGGACACGGGACTCAAGAAGACCCCCCAGTGCAGAGCAGAGGGGACAATGCCCTCCCTCAGCTGGCTGTGCTGCTCCTGATGCTCCCCAGGCAGGACATAGAGCCCCCTGATGCACCCCAGCCCTCCTGGCTGCCAAGGCACTGTTGACTCCTATTCAACCTGCCAGCAACCAGCAACTCCCAGGTCACTTTCTGCAGCACCGCTTTCCAGCCTCTCATTCCCCAGTTTGTACATCCAGGGCTGCCCCATCCCAGGTGTAGAATCCGGCCCCTGCTGCCCTCCTCTGATTTATAGAGGTCTCTCTGAAGGGGCTCTCTCCTTTGTGGGAGTCACCAGCTGCAATTTTGTATCATTGGAAAACTTCCTGAGTAGATATACATTCAACTCCGGTGTCCAAGTCGTTTATGAAGATGTTGAAGAGCACTGAGCAGAGGATGGAGCCCTGTGGAACCCTACTGGTGACAGGTCTCCAGTCTGATACCACCCCAGCCCCTGTAACCCTTTGTGCCTGGCTTGTGAACCAGCTGCTCACCCATCACATGATGTGGTTATCCAGATATGAGCCAGACATTTTGTCCAGAAGGATCCTGTGAGAGACAGGATTGAAAAACTTGACATCCTTAAAGATTACATCAACTGGCTTCCCTTGATCAAGTATGTGGGTAATGGTGTCATAAAAGGAGATTAAGTTTATGGTAAGCAGGACTTTCCCCTCATGAACCCATGCTGGCTGTGACCAATGACAGACTGACAGGCCTGTAATTACCTACAGGTACAGAAGGTCATCCTTCTATGCCTTATTGAAAACAGGGAAAACCTTTGTCACCCTAAATGCTGACTCAGCCCAAAAGCTGCACAGGCCTTCAAGGGACTTTACAAGATTATCCCAGTTTCACATACCTGTGTAATAAGTGACCAGAGGGTCACATCATAGAGCACTAAATGACATCACTTTGCAGTAGGCAGCATTCTGACCTCCTGTATGAGTCACAGCAATTCAGGCAGTTTGCTGTGCTAAAGGAAGAAGCTATGAGAGCAATGATGGATGCAGACATGGCCACAGCCTAAGTGGCAGTGCCCTGCCATGCCTTTCTCTCTGGCCATGCTGGCACCTGTCAGCCTGTTTCAAGTGCTTTAATCTTCCTGTACCAGTCTTCAAGTTTTGAGGAAGTCAGTCCTTTGCTTTGATATTCTTTGCTATGCTTATTTTGTTTTGCCTTGGCTTTCATCTTCACTGGAGGTTTAGACATAAGCTGTGCTACCAGGAGGGTAGTCACAGTTGCATGAGTCACCACAGTTATTTTAGTGACAACTTCTTCACTGCAAAAGCTGAACTAGGGGCTGACCCCTACCGTTGGAAATAATGCCGAATTACAGAAGATTGTATTTATTCACATTTGATACGTAAAACATTTCTAAGCCTTAACTGTATGACAATACTCTGTGTACAGACCCTTACGCACAACCAGTGGGTGTTCTCACTTCATGAGATCAGCACACTCACAAGTTGACAACATCTACTCAGAGGGATTACAATGCAATCACCATCTTTGGCAGAAGTCAAGGATCCTGACAAACTATCTAAAGAGTACTTAACACAAAATTATTAAGAAGGTCCTGAGATTTTATGGTGTATTGTGCATTCTGTGTAGACATCAGAGCAGAAAAATTTTTTACATGTAACCAGCATGTCAATTTGAAACACTGAATTAATTCATCTCTTGTATTCCTCATAGCAGTTTGCATCCCTTTAGACTTGTATTTAATACTATGTCTAAGCCTGAAACAAAGCAACAGTCCTGTTGAATGCCAAGATGTTTTAAATTTTTCACTGCTTGGGCTTCAAAAATGAAGCATCTACAAACTAAATCCTGGTGGGATTAGTGGATGTAGGGCAATGTTCCCTCTAAAATTGAAACCTATAACAAGCTTGAATTTTCAATTCTTGCAGATAAATCAACAAAGTACAATTCAAAGAAAACCTGTAATTTATTTAAACACTACATTTGAGCACTACTAATGACAGAAAATACTGTATATATTATAGTAGTAGTTTTTTACTCTATGATTCTACAGTCTGATAAAGAACTCATAAATTTTGCCAAATAGAAAGATTAATCAACAAGGAAATGTGAAGCTAAGCCTTTGTATAGTATCACATAGACTTATGTAAGAGTCTATTTCTACGTTCTTCAATCTTTAGGGCTAAACAGATCCCAGAAACTCAATGTTTGTATTCCACAGGGCTATAGACTAGTTGCAATTACATTAAATCATTTTCCCATTATGTTTCAATATTTTAAAAAAATTGACTTTTTCTTTTTAAGGCTTTAGGAAAAAAATAAATTCTTCAGACTTAGAAAAAACTCCTGAATAAAACCAAAACCCCAAAAAACTAAAGAAATGAAGAAAAGAGAGATATAATCCAAAATTATCCAACTCAGAGCCTTGAGTATTTCTCTCACATAAAGCTGATTGCACTAACACCACACTAACATGGACCTCAGGAAAGATTATTTCCTGTTTTCCAGAGAAAGAGATATTTCACCATAACCTCCTAGAAAAGTGCAGTAAAATATTTATACATTTCTGTGACACAAAACAAAAACATTTGGATTGCTGTGTTCTGTGCTTTGCTTGGGTTTTGTTTTGCTTAAATGAGGCCCTTGCTGTGCCCTAAATTAGCTTCACAGAAACTTTTATACAGGACAAAGCTTTCTGCTGATCAGGACTCACAGTGACAGAGCAAATAGCCATTCAGGAAACCAACTGGGGGAAATCATCATTCTGAGGAATGCTTGCCTTGGTTTCTCTTTGTGTGTTCTGCCTTAGACTTCAGAACAGAGTTCAGGGAAAAGTAGGTCAAGAGGTTTTTACATTGAGAGGTTTGAGAATTACCAAATACAGAGGGAGGCAAGACAAAGGCACCTATTCTCAATTTATCTGCATTAAAATGTGTTCCTTACTTGAAAATTGAACTTGATGGACAAGCATAAACTTCAAAGGACTTTGTGCAGAAATTATTACAGTGCATAAACAGAGAAAGGTATCCACAGACTAAAATCCTGTAATTTTTGTTAGCATTGATTTCATTAAGCACAGAATCATGGAAAGGGATCTGAGGCTCCAGTGAAGTCCATTCACTGTAAGGAAAGGGAATTTTGTGGTAGTACTGTGTGTAACCCTAGCCTTTACAGTGACATAGGAAGAACTGATTTATGCAATGGCAGTAGAGAGGGCACTGAGCAGGAGGGTGGCTGATGCAAAAAAACAAGACAACAGTGGGCAGCCTGTGGAGGGCTGTCAGAGATAAGTGAATTTTGGGGTGCAGGAGAGGAGAATGAGGCATTAGGGGGGTAAAATACATGATATTCATGGAGAAATAAAGGAGCAGAATGAACAACACAGTCTGTACTATTAGACCAAAAGTCCATCCAGTCCAGTGTCCTACTTCCAAAATTGGTTAAAAAACATATCTATGTAGGATATTCCTCTAAAACAGAGAGGGGAACACAAGATATTTCCTCAGATAGCTGCACAGACACCTACGCCTTTGGCTGCGGCAGCTGAGGGACCTATAGGTAAGGCAGATTCTCTTATTTGAACTGCTCTCTTTGGGAAAGGATCCTCATTTTAGGTTCCAGAGTTTCCCCATATGTCTGCTTACAGCCACCATCTCCCCATCATCCTTTTCTGTGCTTAAAGCTGTTCTTTTCCTTTATTAAATTGCTGAGGAACTGGATTCATGTGTAAAACTGAGCAAAGACTCTGCCATGAAAACCCAAGTCTGGCCTTTATTTGCTAGTCATAAGAAAATATAATCCCTTGCTTCTTTTGACATGAACTGCTGAAGAAACATAAACATAAAACAAATATCAAAAGATCAAGAATCTCAGGACGTTAGTGAAACCAGCTTGTCAGGGTGTCAGCCATGCAACCCCCCAGTTCCCATGAGGCACTGACAGGTTGTCAGGGCTGAGCTGAACAACCTGGGCCTTCATTTCAGCCAGAAATCAGAAATATCTACCAAAACAAAGTTAGGTTTCAAAAATGCAATTTTCAATACCACAACCATCTTGTGGAGGCCTCTACATAAACCTTGCAAGGCATTGTTATTGAAAACATAATCTGTTTTAGAAGTTTTTATATCTCTGTCTCTTTTCTTGGCATTCTAGACAGCTTCTGAAAAATTATATTTAAAAGGGATTTTTGTCAATATAACTGTTATAGCTTCCTTCCTAATAGATAAGAATAATGATTTTATGAAATGGCTCAGTAAGTGATATTATCTCAAGCTTTAACTGGTTTATTGATAAGTTATTTTCAATGGAAAAAGTTTCTCCCTATTCAATATTCTTTGAAGCTTTTTAGTAGAAAAATAATTTAATAGCAAAAAAATTCTTACAAAATGACAGTTTTACTCCTATAATCCTCTTTTTCTTTCCCATCACTTCTGAGTCTCATCTCTTCTATGAAGGTCTTTTCTCTTGTAGTCCAGCAACTCTAAATTCTAAAGGGGTCTTTAGGAGCTTCAAAGACCTTGAGTTCATTTTGTTCACCTGGAACCAGTCACTTCATTTCCACTTGTCCCTGATTTGCCATGGGAGGTTCAGATAAAAGAACAACTTAATAAATGCCCCTCTGAAAAAAAAACATGTGTACAGTCCCAGAAAAAGAAGTCCTATCACCTTGTTACAGTCTTCTGTCCTCTAGCTATGTGGGCTGAGGAATCAGTAGAAAACCGGATGCTTCAGCAGCAGCAAACCTTCTAAACTCAAATATAACTTACTTTTTATGATTGGAAGGGATTTAGTCAGCAGCTTAGAGAAACATTAGTTACAGAGATTCAGACTTTCATATGAGCAAAGGTGAGACAAAAGAAGAGAGTTTAATCAAGAGGACTTAATAGGAAACAAGATAGAAAACACAATATGTGGCAAATTATTAACAAGGGCAGATTGAGTGCTCATTCATACAACCAGACTTACATCCTTGCAAGATGTGTGGCAAGAAAACTTCCAATGAAATGGAGAAAAAGCTTTCCAGGGGCCTTTATATAATAAATACCTATATCTAAAAAGAAAAACACACAATCATTCTTTCACAAGGGAAGAAGAATTAGAAAGAAAATAATAGATCCTGAAGACATTTGCTTTGTTTCCTGATTGTTTTTCCTGATACTTCCATCTACACTAGAGGAGGTGGCTTTGCAGGTATGAGATTCACTATTATTACATTCTTTCAGGGACTGCAGTAACTTCTTAGGAAATTATAGGTCACATTTGGACTCACCTTAATTATAGAGATGGCCCATTAAAAAGTTCATGTGTCATCTGCTATTTCTCAAAATTGCCTAATACTTTTTTTAACAACAATATCTGCTAGTGGCCTATCTATCTAAAATTTTTTTCTTTTTTTTTTCTTTCTTTTTTCAGTAAGACCTAAGGGATGAAGAGGAACTTCAGAGCAAAGAACAGATTTTAAAACAGTGAATCTAAATATTCAGAAAAAGACATGTAAATACTTTGAAAAATTCTGATAAATATAAAAATGTTTTACTTCCTGCACCAATACTTTCAGACACATTACAGAAATATGTGCATATTTTTTAAATTAGTTTTAATTTCTAGCCATGGATGATGGATACCCATCTGTAAATTCGAATCATGTTTTAGGATGACAAGTTTGTACTGAGATCAAGAACATATATGTTTGATTACCTGGTCAATAAAGAAGTTTAGGGATGCACCAGTAGAATAAGCCAAGCATTCTGACCTTCATCCACTTCAAGGTGAATAAACACCTGTTCAAAATTTCCTGTTCTCTGCAGTCCCCCAAATGGCCAGGAAAAGCTGCAATGTAGTAATGGCTGTGATGCTGGCAGCACTTCTGGCTTTTTGCCTGATATTTAGTTAATCCAGAGTCAGCCTTCCTGTAGGACACAAGATGGACTTGTACTCCCAGCCCTGCAGCATGGCAGGTCAATAATATGAATGTTTTCATGATAAATCTGATTCTCAGTCCATATATTTGCTCATGCATCACTCACCTTTATTTCTTTCCGAGGTGAAGTTTTCTTTCTAAACCATTTTACAGTCCCTTCCCTTTTGTCTAGAACTGAGGCTCTCTGGGAGCTGGCTACAACTGGGGGAGGGAGGGGGAAAATAAAAAGAGTTTTTCAAACATCGTAATGGCAGTAGGCAGTGTAAAAGTAACATTGTCACATTACAGGATGAGGCTGGTCACCTCACAAACAGGGACAAGGCAGAGGTGTTTAATGCATTCTTTGCCTCTGACTTCAACACAGGTGATGGATCAAGGGGGTCTCAGTGCCCTGAGCTGGAGGACCATGACTGTGAGAGTGATCAATTCCCTGTGGAACCTGAAACTGTGTGGGATTCAGCTGGATCTCTACAAATCTATGGGCCCTGATGGGATTCATCCAAGAATCTTGAAAGATCTGGCTGGTATCATCACAAAAGCTCTCTCAAAGATTTTTGAGCAGTCTTGGGAATCCAGAGAGGTCCCAGCTGACTAGAAGCTGCTGAATGTTGTCCCAGTTTTCAAGAAAGGCAAGAAGTAGGACCCCAGAAACTACATGCCTGCCAGTTTCACTTCTGGTAAAACTATGGAGAAGATTATTCAAGGAAGTATTAAAAAACACCTGAAAGATAACTCAGTCATTGGTCTCTTCAACAGCATTACCCCAATTTAGACACATTTTTACTAAAATGTAAACAAATAAATAATACTTCTTCTTTAAGCCATGTCAGTACCCAATTTTCAAACACCTTAATCTTGAGATGAATGGCTGGGGTGAAGTAAGTCAGGAATTCATAAGAAAAACAAAGCCTACACATTTCTCTGATTGTAAATACAGCTTTGCCTTAGTGCTGAAAAAGTAAACAAAGGAAAGATGATCACACACTGGAGACCGGAGCTGAGTTTTTTGAGGAGAAGAGTATAATACACTAAGATTTTATGATTACAGGATGGTATAAAGTCTGGCAACTAGATGTAATAAAAGATGACAAGACAGCAGATCTAGAAGAATAATATCCCATCATTATCAAGTAAGTAGCAGGGGAAGCAGGAAAGCCTTTGGCAAATCTTACAGCTATCTCATTGCAGACAGAGGAAGCACAAGAGGAATGGCGGATGTCTAATATTGTTCTAAAGTTTAAGAAAGATCAAAAGTGTAAGTGTGATTTCCCACTTATGTGGGATGCATACTACATAAAATTTACAACTGTATTATTTGGCAAAGCATGGTTTGTGATTCTGCCTTAGAGAATATCATCTCGTACCAACCTTGCCCAAGCTAAACCAAAATAACAAAATAGTGAGTGGTGAGGCAAAGAAGATAGAGCTCTTTTCTGAACAAAAGAAAGAAATGGCCTGCACTTCAGTGCTTATTGTGTTCAGCCCTNGCTTATTGTGTTCAGCCCTACAGCTTTTCAGTTCGTTTCAGTGAAACATCACATATATTCTTTTGAAATACTTCTTAATGGCATAAAATTGAAGAAATATATAAAAGTCACTGCAAGAGAAGACAGATTAAAACTGACTAAATATTCAGGATTCAGAAGGAAAGAGACATTTATGTCATTCAGAGAAAACCCAATGGAATTTAATGGAACTTCTGAGAACTTTTCAGTTTGAAGTATCCTGTAAATTTGAACACAATGGAAAACACTTTGAAAAAAGTCTAAGGGTGAAACGCGTAAAGAATCCCAGCCATGACTCAAAATTTTTCATTTTAGTGTTGATATGACAACAGTAAGAGAAAAAATCATTCTATTCCTACTTTTCAATACACCTAACAGTAATGCTCAGTCTGATGTTGTCATACATATAAAATTGCTCAAAGGCTACCAAAATGTAGGTGTGCAAGAGATGACTGCAAGACATTAATTCAGGCAGATATGTTCTTCTAATGTTGTTCTCATAACAAACTATGTAAAGCAGAAACCTGAATCAAATCTCAGTGGTATCTGAATGAACAGAATTTCAAAAACTGTAATACAGCACTCTCAATAGTTTATTCTTGCAAGAAAACCTAGATATTGGCTACCCGTATATATGTTCACTCCAGTCATGAGGGATAACAGTGAAGTTTGCATTAAGCATCTCTGACCACCCAGAAAAATGTATCCCATTTAAATTCTTTGAGCCATGAGTTGTCATTCCCTGTGTCCTAACTGGTTCCAGTACCATTTCTTTCGTGGCATATTTCCTCATATAAAAATGGAGCCATTCATTAAATTTGACACCACAATTTAGGTCTCTAGACCTTATTGTATTATCACTTTCCTTCCTGAACACTCCAAAGGTTTAAACTCACTTTTCCCTACAACTCATTACTGAAAGCTGGAGCTTAAGGTGAATAATATCTCTTTTTTTTTTTTAATAACATGTATGGGTACAAATTGTCAGCTCCACATAGGATTCTATTGTATGTAACTTCCTAGCACAAAGAAATCTCTAAGATCCTTTTCAAAACTTCCTTCACACCTTGGTCCTGTGGGCTGATGGCATCCAATGATCTTTCCTCCACAGCCTTTACAGCTCACCTAACTTTCTTGTGTCAGTCTTACAACAAAGCCAAACCAGGCTTCTACTTCTGTATCATGTCAGACAATTGCCCTAGGGTGCAAGAAATTACATCTCTTTCTCACGTGTAAACATATTTGTCTCTTAATCATCTCAATCACCTAAGCTTTATCTCTTTCAAAATATTCAATTCCTTATCATGTCAAAAGCAATTCAAAATCGAAAAATGCAAGATTTTCCTCATTCCCTACTCTTAAATCTTGATATTCCCATTAAATAGTATGATATTTCCTATATTTATGCAATCACCTTAAGAGTTCTGATGTGCTATAGATACAAGCTCTGTACTTATAATATGGGAAGACGTTTTGAGTGCATGCACAAAAATATGGCTGGGGAAATCACAGGTTGGAAATATTGCCTTACTGCTCACTCTCCCCTGCTTCTACAAACACAGGAGTCTGGAGTAATCATCAGAATGTGGTTCTGAATGCTGATCAGCCCCCAGGTAAAGAAAATTTTTTTTTTTAGTGATAAGGCTTAACATAATTGAAGCTTTCAATAGCTTGAGGCCTCTCTTCAAAGCAGCCATATATGGGGTGGGTTTTACCTTGTAAATTTAAAATCATAGAAATGACCTGCTTGTTTCAAGCAGAACGAAAACTGAGTGCTTAGACATTCACTCAGATCTGCAAGGAGAACTTTCTGAATGTGCCATTTTGCTTTTGGGGAGGCCTTTGAGGCCTTTGTTGCAGTAGAGAGAGTTTCACATATGATGTGCCTAAATAGGAGATGAC